>PQWD01000651.1:128215-143169 GCA_019425675.1 Leucinodes orbonalis
TTGGTGGTACGTATAATGAGCTGATGATGAATAATGATTAATGACACAAAAAAATATATCTGTTTTGTGAATTTTGATGTATAAATGTACGTTGATATCTGAAAGGCAATTCAACAGTTTAGCCCGGTAATGAACAATAATTGAATAAAAACGTATCGACAGCGATATTCACAATTGCCGTTCGGAATAAAGCAATCATCTTTAAGTATACGTTACGTACAATGTCGCCGTGAAACCATTACTTTCGTCACTGGAAACCACTATGAAATGGGACAAAGCCTTACTTTCGTTTTTGAATAGTCTAAACACACGTCTATGAAATTAGCGGAACAAATACTGTATAGACAAACGTATAATGATATGTGCTGCACGCAATTCTGCCCGCGTTAATAGCGGAGTACATCATTTCTCAGTAAAACGTACGGCGTCTCTTCCGATTTTACACTTTGTTTTCACGAATGAAAGTGCATTTTCACTTGATCGATGGTGTGTAATTAACTTTGCCGAGATATTTATGTAATGCACGCGATTGGATGCATTCCAGTTCGGTATTGCAAACGAAAATGCTGAGTTATCTGCGTTTGGTATTGGTGTCATTTTCATAAAGAGCAATTATTTTCACAATGCGTTTTCAGCGACGCATTCTGTTCCTAAAATAGGTTAAACGTTCATAATGGAATGCGAGTGAAACTGCGTGCAAGTGCATGAATGTAATTAATCGCATAGAACAGAGTTATCATGTAAATCGCTAGAGATGGCCGATGATCAATACGTGACTGGCCTAGTTATGCTAGACTGTCTTCAATACGTAAAATACAACCATTGAATACTAAAAATACATAAATAGTAATTGAGTAAACGACGACCATTGACGACCCATTTGGTGTAATGGTCCAACCATTGTCGGCTACTACACCAAAGGTTCCGGGTTCGATCCCCGGGCAGTACAAACATTTGTGTGCATGAACATGTCTGTTTGTAATGGATTGGGGGTTTCTATGTATAATATGTATTTACAAAAAAATATATATAACTATGTTTATTGGTGTTTAGTACCCTAACTGCAAGTTCCTCGCTTAATATGGGGCTAAATGGCGCTAAAGTATATTTAATTTTCCTTTTGATATTTTCATTCTTTCTATCTAACCTTTTATATATTCTACACTCTCTATCTCGCTTTCCAAGCATGGATCTTATATCAAAATACTTAATATCGGCTCCAAATTCAACAGTGGACTACAAAGAGCTTTCAAAGTAAGAATGTTTTTTTTTATATTTGAGTTATTATTTTCGATGATTTCTTAGTGAGTTTATAAAGAACTGAGTACCAAAGATCAAACCATTCTGAAATTGTTTTTTATCATTCCACCTAATATTTTTATTGCATGTGTATAAGTGATATTGTCACCTATGAACATTCATTACTCCGACGATGATACGAGAACGTTAACCAGTTTCTCTTATTCATTGATTATGTGGTGCAATGTGTGCAATACACACGGGCATCGTCCTTAAGGAAATACAAAGCCAACTGCCCAAAATATACGAAAAACATCCTAGCTTTATTTCAAGCACCTGCAAACCATAAAAAGAGAATTCAAAATGCCAGGGACGCAAATATCCATTTTTGGACACAGGCGCTAGTAACCCTTACGGGGCCTTTGCGTAAACCATGCAAAACGAGAGGAATAATGAAAAATGGGGAGGGGAAGAAAAATTTGGGCCTCCAGTAACTGCATTCACTCGACAAAATACAACGCTCGCGTTATTCCAAGCCGATTTTTCTGTCAGAAATGTGGGTGATATTATAAACATTAGTGGATAAAACAACTGGAAAAAAACCTAATTGTTCTCTACATTAATTTGTTCTAAGTCCAAATATGAGAATGGCAGGGAAATTATTTGACTCATTCTTGTAATTTCTGGTCTAACAAAAGATGTGTTTTTAAGCGAATGAAACCCGATTGTTCTCTCTACATCATATATTAGCAACTCCAATGTGTTGCCTTCAGTATCATTCCTTACCATGAGTAATAAACAATAGATAAACAATGTTGTATATATTTTTACAGATAAATAGGAATAGAAACATGCACACGAGACATGTTCATGCTCACAAATGTTTGTACTGCCCAGGGATCTAAAACTCTTGGTGTTGTAACCGCTGCCCAACCATTACACCAAATGAGTCTTCAAACATATAAATTAATGTAAAAGGTACTACGGATCACATCGTGCAACCTACATCTCGATACATAGAACTTGGCTATCAGCTTTTTACACTACCGCACCTCTTTTAAGAGCTTCAGACTTCATTAACCCACGTGTTCTGTATAAATGAATGCTCTAACTGGTTTCTCTTTTATATAAGAAATTTTCTACACGGTATATATTGCTGATAATGTTAGTCTCTCAACTCTTAGTGATTGAACACGCTATATCCCTAACTAGATAAGTGGTTTTGCAATTTTAGTAAGGTAGTATATTGTTAACTTCCTATTTAGTAAATAACTATGCATCGCAGTATTGGAAGCTTCTTCTTGAATCTCAATTCTATCAAGATCGAATCAAACTTACGACTGATGAATTCAATTCCGAGTATCGGTGATCCTCAGAAATTAATTGCCATGCATTATTTTTTGATTTTGTAGATTGTAATGTTAATGATAGTGATTATATTTTATGCTAATTTATTATTTTCGGTAAACATAATTCATTCGTAAGGCCTTGAAAGCGTAGCAGCACTTATTCTTTCTTTTTTAAAGAACTGAGATCTTAATCCTTACATGTGCCGTAAGTTACATCACTAGCATATCTCATATGCGCTGTTTCATGATTAAAATAAGTACACAGTCGTCAACGTATTTTAATATATTATAAGCAATTTTAATTCGACGAACTTGACTTTAGTATCAACCGTGCGTAGGGATGTAAACTGTCGATAATTGATTGATTGGGTTTGCCTGTAATAATTGATGTTGAGGAAGATGCAATTACGCCGTAGCGAGGGAATTAGAGGCGGGTAATAGGTTTATGCGCTAAATTATGAAGTAGGTTACGTATAGTTGGGCATTCATTATTTTAAAGATGTCATGTGTCGTAACCGTACGTAATATTGTAGAATAATGAATTTGTGTACTAATACCAATTTTTATACATGTGTATTTTCAAGCCCATTAGTTTTAGTGCTAAACCTAAATTGGTGACTGTTAATAACTACCAACTAAGATTGTAGCCGCGACCAATAGCTTAATGTGCCTTCTGGTTCTAGGCCAGAAGGTTCATTAAGTTAATGATATTATTGGTTACCCATCCAACAATCGATCATTCCGATAGTTGCTTAATTACGTATTTTAAATGTTTTTAACTGTTTTTGGACGTTCGTAGGTTCTTTTTGTAACACTTATTCGAAGAAATAGATTTTGACTTTGGTAAACGAACATTTTATCCCTTACGTCAAGCCTTTCATATGTCTCATACAATCAAAAGACGGCCCCAAACATAAGGGTTATCTATTGACCACAGATCAGACCAATTTCCGAATAATTGGAGTACGTCCAGGAATTGACGTGTCTCTAACTCAACGACACTTCACTGTCAGTGGTATTGACATGACTGATACGTATTTGTACGATACGGATTCGAGCGATAGCCTCGAATTTTAATTTAAAACCGTATGGACATTTGCAAATTGAAACGAAAATCGAATTATTTTTTGCATACAGTACGGAGTTTTAAAATACTTATTCAGCCCATTTTTCATTCACGAAAACAGGAGGTATTACGTACGCGATTGACGGATGAAAGGTTGAATCGCAACTTCACGTCTTTAAAGTGTCTTGTCTTAGATTCCATGATTCTTGTCGAAAGTCGAAGAGGAGTAAACAGTTTAAAAAAATGTTAGCGATATACTCGTAATTCTGACGGTCAATAATGCTATAGTTTTCTGGCACATGTTGGAAATGACGACAAATCTGTTTTTGATTTATCTGTACTCCAAAGGCGGAAATAAATATTCTAATCTCTCTCTGTTTTATAAAAGTAGGCTTGTTGTAATCTAACTTGTCGTTTCCTGCATAACACGTGATCAATTTCGACAGCTTTTTGCTTTAAGGAAATTAAACCCTTTTTTTTTCTAATTCTAAATTTTACACATCATACAAATTTAAAATAATATAGCAATGTTATGTTCCTGAATATTATTTATCGAATGCAAATCGTCTGACCAGAGACATTTGCGTGCCCATAATTTATGAGTCCGTATTGCAGCTAGTGTTACGAGCAAACGTTCAAGTATAATTCGTACTTTAGAAATATTACCATTATTTATGCGTAATTTTTTTTATGAAATAATGAAATAAAAAAGTTTTATGGATAAATTCAATTTAAATAGGACCGGGATATCCGGGATATCTGGCGCAAAATTGGGGAGTCCTATGTCCAGCAGTGGACTGCGATAGGTTGAATAGTAAATAGGACTGAACAGTCAAAAACATAAAAGGAAGACCATGATCACATCGCTTCATCCACCTCATTCTTGACTCAGTCAAGAATGAGGTTCGTTAAATGACAGGTTTTATCATAGATAGCAGTACCTATCTAGAAATATGAGGGTTTGAGAGTTCTTAAGGCTGAGAGCCATCTGCGCTCGCCAATTGCCCGGTGAAGCTGTAAGGGCCATCTGCAGCCAACAGCAGTAGTCAGTTCAAAAAAAAAGGATTTGAGAGTAGTGGAGTCATGACTCGGCACGAATGGGCTGGGTCAATCTCATCACTTTACTGTCTTTTCTCTCTTTCTCTTTTACGGTTCGCAACTCCGAACTTTTAAGGATCAACGAGTGTCTACTGTACTACTTGAAAGTATATACTACAGACCCTGAATTTATAATTTTTGTCAGAAACTATTCAAAAATATTTAGGAAAGTTTGTCATATGGCTAAGTCGTTATTTTTGCGCGATAAAATCAAAGGGTCAAATAACAAAATTAAGGCAACGTGGAATGTCATTAATAAAGAAGCTGGTAGGAGTAAGCCTCGTGATCATAACTTTACACTCAAAATTGACAACGCTATTGTTAATAAAGAATCTGATGTAGTAAATGCGTTTGAAACGTTTTTTACCAATACTCCAACCGAAATTACTAAATCTTTAAACTCTAGTTCTTCTGCTGCTAAGGCTCTCCTTACATCTAGTATTCCAGTACGTGTTCAGTCATTTAAGTTTAGTCATATTAATTCTAACACAATTGTCAAGACTTTTAAGGAGTTAAATATGAAAAACACTGAAGATCTATGGGGAATATCAACAAATATAATTAAATCTATCATTGAAAGTATAGCACCCCAATTGGCATTCATATTCAATAAAAGTATAGATGAAGGCATATTTCCAAATTTAATGAAGTTTAGTAAATTAATTCCATTATATAAATCTGGGGCCAAAAGTGATCCATCCAATTATAGACCAATTTCCATTCTACCGTCGCTCAGTAAAATTTTTGAAAAAATAATATTTAATCAATTATTAAATTATCTTAATGCAAATCAAATATTGCATAAAAAACAGTTCGGTTTTACCAAAAATAGGAATACTACGGATGCAGGAATTGCCCTCATTAAGCACGTATATGACGCCTGGGAGAGTAAGCAAGATGCGATTGGGATTTTTGTGATCTGTCAAAAGCATTTGACTGCGTCGATCATGAGACCTTACTTATCAAGTTAAGACATTACGGTGTATCAGATTGTTCAGTAAAATACTTAAGATCTTATTTGACGGGCAGAACTCAAAAGGTTGTTGTAAACGGTTCTAGCTCTTCTGGTGGCCCACTACGCATGGGCGTGCCTCAGGGTTCTATATTGGGTCCTTTACTGTTTCTTTTATACATAAATGACCTTCCTTCCCATTGTCATAAACTTTCTGACATAGTACTATTTGCAGATGATACATCATTGCTTTTTAACGTTAATAGAAAAAAAGAAACATTTGACGATGTAAATGGTGCTATCTCACAAGTAATGCATTGGTTTACAGTTAATAATTTATTGCTTAACACTAAAAAAACTAATTGTATAAAATTCTCATTACCTAATGTGAGGCAGGTCATCACCAGTATTAATTTGAATGACGAATGCTTAAAAATTGTTGATAGTACAGTATTTCTAGGAATTACTATAGATTCAAAACTCCAGTGGGGACCTCATATTGAAGCTTTGGCAGGTAGACTTAGCTCAGCAGCGTATGCAGTTAGGAAAATAAGGCTCTTAACCGATATTGATACAGCAAGATTGGTTTATTTTAGTTATTTTCATAGTATAATGTCATATGGTCTTCTGTTGTGGGGCTCAGCTGCTGATATTAACACTATATTTGTACTTCAAAAAAGAGCCATCCGAGCCATTTATAACCTTAGACCACGTGATTCACTTCGGGAAGTATTTAAAAAAATCGATATTTTAACAGTAGCGTCTCAATACATTTACCATAATCTAGTTTATGTCCACAAAAATCTTCATTTGTTTGAAAAAAATTGTGACGTACATAACTTTAATACTAGGAACAAAAACAAACTTGCTGTCCCAAATCTTAGACTAAGTAAAGTAGGAAAATCATTTGTTGGAAGAGGCATAACATTCTTTAATAAAATACCACAAAATCTTGCCGAATTGCCTTTTCACCAGTTTAAATTAAAGATTAAAAAAACCCTCATGAAAAAAGGTTACTATACAATAGAAGAATATTTATCGGATAAAGATGTGTGGTCTTGCACTTAGTGTTCCAGTTACAAAATCTTTGTAATAAATTATTGTAAATCTATGTGTAGGTAAATGACAAAACTGTAACCACTGATATAAAAAGATTAAAAGAGTAACTCGAGTTTCTTGCCGGCTCTTCTCGAAGATCCTACTTATTCCGAACCGGTGGTAGAGTCACAAAAAATATGATAATAATAACAATTGACGATTCAAAAGTATCTGTAACAGATTTATTTGAATAAAGATTTTTTTCTTTCTTTCTTTCTATGGGTGGATATCAGAAAAAGTTTCCAACTTCGCCGGATTTCCCTGCAGCTAAACAACTGCCCGATAGTTAAACTTTGACGTGGTCAATTTGGAAATCACTCAACCGCTTGCGATCACATGTTGGCTGCTGTAGGGAAAATATGGTAACTGTGGAGTTTCATCACAATCCATGGAGCATCTACTTTCGTGTCGTATGCGTCCATTTGCGTATTCTATGCGGGACTTGAAAGTAGTGTCGGAAAGTGCTACATCTGTGGTCAGGATTTTGGGAAGATTGTATCTAAAACAATAACTCGACGAAGATATCACTTACTATCAGGAAAATCGTCTATTCTTATTCCAATGAAATAAATAAAACAATGGTTGCAAACACCGTTGACTCTTAGATAATCTTTTAAGGCACAAGTACTTACATGATGTTATTCGAAAGGTGATGTATTTTTAATATGAATGATCACTATTAGAATTCATTAGAGTATTATAGACTGAACTTTGACGAATCAAGACACCATAGAAAATCTAAATCACCAGACTTATTTAGGATACACCGTAACAGACAAAGGGTTATGGTTTCAATGTGATATTGCGATAGTAAGTTCGACTTGCTACAAAATTCATGTTTGAAAGTTATTACGGAAAATGTTTGAACACGTCAACATTTTTCAAATGATATTCATTTGTCTATTCAATGTTTCACGAAAAAAAAATGTTACAGCATCCTAGATATTGCCTGCATATTGGAAATATTTTTCATAGTGATACGGAAATTTCATTTTTCGATGCGTTGTCAGAAAAACTAAACTAGGTTAACCGGTTTTTATGTCAACAAAATCCACTTTATTCTTTTCATACCATTCATAACATTTTTGAAACCTTTGTCTCGTAAAAGGTCTATTTATTTCCAAACTATACTACTGTGCAGGGCAACCAAGTTGCTTAGGATTTTCCATCTCGTAACTTAGTCTGGTGATACTTAGCGGTTTCTGCACGTTAACATATTAAAAATACTTATGAGTTCATTTTTCAATTATAATACCATACCATATGTCCATTCTGCTACAAGGTTATATAGTCTTGTAAAATTAACTAATACAAATAACAAGTCATGCAGTACAAGGAAACTAAACTAACTAAGAAAACTATACAATATAGTTATTTGCTAACTTGCCATACAATATTATCAAGTGATATCACATTAAACTATTGCTTAAGTGAGCATAGACTTGATTCCTCACTGAAAGTTAAAAAGAAAGAGCACACTCTTGAGTTTTATAATATGCCAATAAAAGTCTCCTTTGTCTTTAAAGCATTATTATGCATGGAACTACCATTGGTTAAAGAATTCATTTTTATTATAAGAGAAAGTATACACTCTAACTGCACTGGTCTAAGTCTAAAATATAATGCCTCTAAATATGCATAATATGTCCATTTAATATGGAAGTACTAGTGATGTAGGTATCCTACTAGACATCAAACGAAACTCTGGTCAACTACCAAAATTGACTGGACCATAGTGGTCATCATCATTTGCATATTACGGCCCAATGCAGGGCAAAGACCTTCCGCACATTAAAGCTGTGGGGAGATTGGGCCTTAATCGACCAACGCACTATGGAAAATTTTGGTCATTTGCTGATCATAAATCTGTAACTTTTTGTTTTTAATAATAGAGACCTACAATTTTATACGAACAGAGTCAATGAAATTTAGCTATAGATGAAACAAGAATAGGAACATACAAGCTCATCACCGCGGATTTACTTGCTTGTGATTTTAATTGTTTTTGAAATTCTTAAAACTGTTGAGGATTTGGTAATGTATTTAGGTTTAGGAGATAAATAAATTAAAACTCATTAGATATGCATAAAATTGTATGTACCAATTAATAAAAAAACAATTTTATTATAAAACTAATGATAAGACGTATTACGATAAAAACGTAAAATTTGTAAATAACTAATTTATTGTTAACACAGTGAAATATAATAGTGTTATCAGACTTCAGGATCTGAACTAGTTGATTCACCATTAAAAGCTGTAAAGTTTCTTCATAAAATTTCTTACGTATGGTTTCCGGATACATGTTATGTATGGATCTGATGTAAACTGAGTTGTTTAGCGTGCTAAATCATAAAATAAAGTGGTAGTAGTTCACATCTTTTTTCATTAAATAGGTTTACTGTGCCTTGGTAAGATCCAAATCGATGATTACACTTAATGCTTCATCGTTTGACAATATTTTTCGTTTGACAAGAACCGTTATTCATTTAATTTAGCGTTTAAATTATTTATCGGTTCAAAACTAAGAAAAATGTAATAGATACCTGAAGCATAACCCATCATTCCAAAAATTGTTTTTTTCCTCTCCGTGCCAACAGTACGTTTCCCACAATATTTACTGCCGTTAGTTCGCCCATCGATCGTAGGCCTTGCAAGTAAGTATCGAAGATCTGATTAAATCCGTATTGATTTAATAATGTAGTGTTTTTACGTCTCTTCGTAGATTCTGAAGAGTCTTCATAAGGAAAAGATGGTCTCCCTCATTTATCATACGATGCAATAGGCGTTGCACACGAAGCTGATTCATTTTGTGTCATCGGATCAGGCAGAATTACAGACTACTGTTTATCAAGCCAATCGCTATTTTTCCTCAGAAACTGATCCTTTTTGCGTGGTGCTTGAGCCCGTCGTATAATAAGTATACTTCGGAAGTAATTTTTGCTGAAAATCACTTATTATCAATTCAATGTTTTCTTGAGACACATGATAAGTTTCTGGGAAAATCTTTGTAGATTTGTAACACTTTTATCATTGTCAATGTAAGCAAGTAATATTTCACGTCTTCAACAGATAAAAAGGTCATATTTAACATAGTTCTAGAAATAATTCCAAACTAGTATCGAACCTTTTGAATGAAGGAACTATTAGTAAAACAAATCTGTTTCGGTTTGGTTTATATACTGAAAATCGAATTCGGTGGTGTGCAACTGCCTCTATCACATTTTCCACACGAGTGAATAGTTGAAAATAACATATATAATTAACAGAAATAATAAATATTACCACAAAACTATCAAAAACACATATACTTAATATCGTATCATAGCGCCTACAGGGGCACCTTATCACTATATATACTTCACAACTTCGTAATCCGCAAATATCCGCAGCTGATTTTTATGTATGTTATAGTTAGATTTTATAGGAATAAAATAAATTTAAAACGAAACCGGATGTAAACAGATCTAACAGTTAAAAGTTTGACGAAACTTTAAATTTCCGCTAATTTTATGTACTTCGATATAAGTGAGTAAGACACCTATACTTTGTTGAAAACTAAACAGATTATAGCTTTGTATTATTTTATATAAAATTACCTATCTTTCAATGTATAACATGATATAGCTCCCCTAAAACACAAACATAATCTAAAATAACTCATTTTCATGTCATAATTCACAGAAATGTAATCTTGTGAGATTCTATCGCGTGTCACTCATTTATGTGCGGACAATTATAAAAAAAATATGGTGCACAATCAAAAATGACCTTTTATCTAAAATGATAACAAAAAAAATTGATTTTAAAAATCTTTCTATAATGTATTTATGAGCAGCCGTTGTATGGCCATTTTCCATAGTGCAACGGGCCCAATGCGGATTTGTAAACCTAAACTCTTCAATAACGAGTTTTTGGGGTTCTTAGTCCAATGAATTGTTCTGCTGAAATGCTTTATGTATTTAATTCTTTTTTCTTCAACAAGACAAAACGATTTTCCTTTCGAAATGATCCTAAAACCGTACCTTTTTACGTTACGTTTTATTATACGTCCCCACCCGATTTCTTCGAAGCCAAGCGCAGGTTTCCTGACGATATTTTTTTTTTTCACCGTAAGAGCGTCGGATAAAGGTGCATATAATTTCGAAAATTTGAAACGACAATGGTACGTGGCGGGATATGAACCTGCACCCTCCAGTTTTGAAGGCAATTGTCCACACTATTGAGTGAATACCGAATATTAATGTTAGATGTATGTAAGTGTAGAGCAACAGATTTTGAACTTAAAATAACGTTGAAATATTTAAGTATTCTCGTGCTTATACAAAGTTTTCTCGTGCTTTCTAAAAACACTTGAGTCACGGTGATATTATCTAATAATATACTAACTACCATTATAGTTAACGGTTGTCAATACCCTGCCAGCACATAGACACTAAATAGCTCGATCGTCAACTATAAAGAGACTAATAGATTTTACTAACAGCCCATGGAACATTGTATGATGCCACCAGTCCTCACATCAATCATAAACAAGACAACTCTACAATGTCAATAACAACTCAATAAGAAATGTATCCGTTGAAAGTTTCCGCCGCGAACAGGGCTTCAATTCTACTATTTTTTAAACTTGAATGTTGATATTTAAAAGTGGTATTTAAAAAAATAGAATAAATTTTCTTATGGTGTAACCAATTAAAATCTACCATAGAACAGAATAAGTGCAAAATTTTACTACTGAGACACAATAACGATCCGATTAGCGCATTTGGACGACCCATTTGGTGTCATTTTTGAGACGTCGGCTACTACACCAAGGGTTCCGGGTTTAATCCCCTGGTAGTACAAAAATTTGTGTGCATGAACATGTCTGTTTGCATTAGTCTGAGTGTTTTCTATATATAATATGTATGTATACAAAAATAAAGTTGTTTTGTATCCATATTACAGGCTAATGCTAAGTTTAGGGCTAGATGGCGTTGTGTGAATTTCAGTGGATATTTATTTATTTTAAAACTAAGGGAATCGGAGACCAGTCTGAGTCTGTATTAACAACGAATTCCTACCGAAGCGTTCCGTATATCCACTTAAATCAGCTTTCACGGTTTATAGATATTAGCAGTGAAATACTCTTGTTTGTACGTACTTGTTAATTGGGCAGGCTTGTTAGACAACACAATACATTGTCGCGTTTGTGAAAGTGACAGTTGTACTTGATACATCGTCAATCGCACTGAGAAAGTGAAGCGCTCATGTCAAAAGTGGGATGAAAGCGAATTGCCTATGACCTGACATGATGGCGGCACTGAGTGACAAACGTATGTACTGCGGAGTGTTTTTATTTACTGACGTGTAGAATTTATTGAGCGTCGGTAGCTCAATGGTGTGGACTGTTGCCCTCCTACTGGGAGGGCTGAGGTTCAAATCCCGCCACGAACCAATGTATTTTCGAATTTTTGAAATATATGTACGTTATCCGACGCTCTTACGGTGAAGGAAAACATCGTGAGGAAACCTTCACGTACGCCTGCGAAGAAAGTCAAAGGTTGTGCGTGAAGTCGTCCAATCCACACTGGGCCCACGTGTACGACTAAGGCCTAATCACCCTATACGGGTAGGCTCGTGCCCCTCGGTGGGGACGTTTAATGAGCTAATAAAAATAGAATTTGTTGATGTAAGGGTCGGTAGATTAGGTCGTGTAGATTCAGTAGCTTGGCTCTACATGAGATCTAATATTTTTTACACCGCGCAAACCATATGTGATCGTCTTGGCAAAATTTACATGAAATGTTTTTAGTGGGATCAGATTCAAATGGAGCTCCCTTATTCTTCATAGTTGTACTATTTCCGCTATACCGTAATCCAAATCTCTATGAACTATGTAAGTACGCAAAACAAATTCGATTTCTTCACATCCTAGTCCATGAATAGCGAGGTACAAATACCGCTTTATCGCAAAAATTATCCCAACGGCCTACCATTTCTACGACCCGGTACCCTTTCTGGGTCCCAAAATCAACTCAAAAGCTAAAGGCTTCAAAGGACGGACACAAAACCAAATACCGTTAGATAAAAGTATTTGAGCCTTTGAATAGGAAAAACATAAATGTTATATAGGTTTATGTAGATTAGAGCAACAGAAAAATGTCAACCAAAAATTACGTTGACATTGTTGAGTACACGAGATTCAATATAACACTTGTCCTGTGCTATGAAAAGTAAGTACTTTTTTTCGAGCCACAGCAAAATATGCTATCAATTACCAGAGAAGTTTCCCTAGTCAGATCGAGCGGCTTTAATATTACTATTGGAAATATAGTATTATTAAAAACGACGCACGTATTAGCTGTATTTTAAAATAGATTCTACGTATTTTTAACCCCCGACGCAAAAAGAGGGTTATATTGTTTTCAATTATACTGGCCTAATATATACTTGTAAAGGTTACCGATCTTTTACGAGGACTCGCATTAATTAGCCTGAACACTCGATTTCAATATCCCCACACTGCAAATACAAAACGATACATAATTTAATCTCTACCATACAAAATGTTTATTTGTTTAACCAACCATAAGTTAAAATTGCATTACTTTCACTGTTTCGTAATTCACTTGCTCAAAAGATTTCATCATTTGGTATTTACGTCAAAATTTGCATATTACTCATACCTGCTATGTTTTGCAACAGCTTTTTGCTGAATATTTGAACAAAAACGACCTAAACAAAAGAGTACAAACTGTACTCTCTTCGGCGGTTCGTTTATGAGGCACGGATGGCGTACCTACCTTTATATATACAGAATATCATTGAAGATTACGTACGTAGATTGTACGTACATACATTCTGCCGATTAGGAAAAGAGTCTCTGGCGAACACCAACACGGACAAAGAGGTAATGGACACAAGGATCTGGTGAAATTACTGGGTATAAGAGACCTAACCAACGTCGTCTCGGCTGACGGGCGCAAGGACGTATTCATTCTCTCTCTTTTTCAACTTATTGCAGTCCACTGCTAGACATATATATATCCCCATTTTGCGTCAGATATCCCGGTCCTCCTCTTTTTTCACCAACCTCCAACAGCGACCTTTTGCAAGTCGTCGCTCCATCGAATCGGAAGGCGTCCTACGCTACGCTTGCCAAGATGCGGCCTCCTGAACTGGTCTGCTCCAGTGGCCATCTATTCTGGGCATTGTTAATAGAACAAACTTGCTGTCCCAAATCTTAGACCAAGCAAAGTAGGGAAATCATTTTTTTGGAAGAGGCATAACATTCTTTAATAAAATACCACTAAAAATTGCTGAATTTCTTCCACCAGTTTAATTCAAAGATTAAAAATCCCTATGAAAAAGGGTTACTATACAATAGATGAATATTTAACGAATAAAGATGTGTGGTCTTGCATATAGTGTTTCAGTTACAAAAACTTTGTTTATTGTAAAGTTATGTGTAGGTAAATGACAAAACTCTGTAACCACTGATATATAAAGTTTAAAAGAGTGACTATCGAGTTTCTTGCCGGCTCTTCTCGATTATTCCGGCCCGGTGGTAGAGTCATGAAAATATAATAATAATAACAATTGACGATTTAAAAGTATCTGGAACAGATTTATTTGAATAAGATTTTTTTGTTTTGTTTTACTTATAAAAACCTACAGTAATTGATTAACAAATTTGCGGATAGTATCGAGACATAATTGACGTGTATTTGTTTTGACATCTACAGGCGTTTAGTGTCCGCAAACGTGTTAATTTAAACTTTGCAATTGTCATAAATATGCGTGTACGTCTCACACCATCTAGTAAGCAAACTCGCTGTTCCATTCACTTAATAGCATAAAATGCTGTAAAATTTCCCTGTATTTTTCCCGTATCATATATTATTAAATAAAATCACAATGAGTATAAAGAATACAGCTTTCCTAAGATTCATATCATTTCTAACGGCCATAATTCCTTGCGAGATTTCCCGCGCGATTGCGGTGATCGTTTTCACTTAATATGGCAACTGGTATCGCACGTATGCCGTACTTATTAGTCGTGGACTAGAGTTTCCAGGTTATTAGTACAACTATTATGGACTATATATATTAAATTTTAACTTTGAAAATAATTTCTGGCGGTTTAACAATTCGATTAGTTATTGAT
>PQWD01000651.1:154746-216801 GCA_019425675.1 Leucinodes orbonalis
TAGTCTTTCTGACTAAAAAAAGAAATAATCCACAAATCTGTACGCATTACGGCTGAAAAAATATTTTACTTTGCATGAAATTTACAAATACCGCAACATCAACGCTGAAAATATTTCGCATCAAATCAGAAAGGCATCCAATACCACGGATCCCTTTAGCGTTCCCTTCTCAAAAACGACGATAAATCGCAATAAATATTCACATATTCGTGTCCCGAATCATAGCCTTTAGATAAAGAATGCTCATTTTATCACCCACCGGTAGCCGTTCGTTCCACAAAGGGTATCAAATTATATATACCTAGGTATTGAAGCGGGCAGAATTCCCTGAATGTCTGATCGTATCGACGAACGGTGGAAAGAAATTTATCTATTTTCACCAAGAGAATGCCTTGAAACTGAAGGTAGTTTATATTGAATAGTGCTTTGAGGCTTTTCAAGGAAATTTCTAAAAGGTTAGTCGACATCACTGGTGACCGAAGATCTGGCAGCTACCTTGGACAAAGAATCAGTCTGGCAATCCAAAGGGGTAACGCTGCCAGTATTTTCGGAACCTTGCCGAAAGGGACTTCCTTTAATTATATTTTTTAGTTTTAATTATTTATTTTTAAGTGTTTAGGGTGTAATATATTTTAGTGAAAGTGTTATTTATGTATTTAATTAGATTTAACAATAAACATGTATAGTCATAGACAAGTCGATAAATAAAACTAGCTAACCCTGACTGGCAAATCCCGTCTTGAAAGTAATAAATGCGTCATTTTTTATGTCACGTCCCACAGAAATGTGATAAAAATTATCCTATCCCCATCAATTATATTATGATATCATTCCAAGATTCACTTTGCCGGATCTTTACTTCAAACCGAGTCAAGACTGTGTACATTTAGATGTACACGCATTTATCAATTATAATCTTTATGTTAAGTTTAACGCAGACAAACTTTTTATAATCATCATTAATCGCAGCTTATCCAAGTAAATAAGTAGTTAACTTAACTAGATCTAGTCCATTAATAGACTGAAAGGTTGAAATAATAAGTCATAATTATGAAATACCCTTTAAAATAATGGGCACAGATCAAATGCTATTAAGGCAAGACTAAGGCAGAAAAAACACCACATCCCTCTTTGTGATTATAAGATCGTTCGAACATTGGGCATCTTTCCACATGATGGCGACGCTAACAAGATATTTCGTTTACTCCCTATTAATAAAATTAACTTTCCGAATAAATTCACGTTTTTTAGGCTAATTGTAAATATATATTTTATTTTTAAAAGCATCCATCTCTTAGAATTATGTGTAGGTAATTTAAAGGTGAACAAATCTTGTTGTCAGTTCTAGAATATAATAGTCTATCGTCTTAAATCCTTTAATGTAGCTTAGGCAGGTCACTATGGCCGGGTTGACTGCAAAACAGGATGCACTGAGCAGGTGAGATACAGATAATAAAAAAACTAGTTTGACACTTCCAGTAACGCTGACAGCTTGAGTCTTGATCGCCGAAGTGTGAACTGTGTAAACAAGCGAGTCAGTAGGCGAGTGAGTAAGTAAGCAAACGTGCCGGGCGCAACCAGCTGCATTCACGCAGGGCTGTCACTTTGTTAATTACTAACATTATAATTATGATTATGAATGAATATTTATATTGCTGCACAAATACGGTGTCTGTAAATGACTACATACTACGTGTGTTTGGGAATAAAAACTTGGAATGCAAAACACTTACAGAAAAAGGAAACCATTAAATATTTCTATAACAAAATCTCGGGGAACTCGATATGAAAGATGAGGTGTATTCCGAGGGACCTTGTTTATGTATTATGAACTTATACTTATTTTATAAGAAGGTCATTGACGAACTAAAGATGGCCAATGACTCTACTTCTACGAATAATAGTATCCGCGAACAACGGATGTTCTCGTGCTTTTACGTGATAAGTCTTCAAGCGGAAAAGTCATCCATTTACCAACCGAGACCCGACCGAGATTTAGGACCAAGATTTCAAATAGTGTATCTGAGAAAAAAATTATACAAATAGCCGTAAAAAGTCTCTAGAGTTCATTTTTACTTTTTATGCTGAAGATGAAATATTATAAGGTACGTTACATATAAATTTAATTATGCACATGGCTCGTATATATTTTTTGTCAACCCTGACCGCGACTCACGCGCTGTAAGTCCGCCGAGCGATGACACTCGCTTACTTTATTAACGGAGAGCCGACTAACCATTTGCATAGTACAATTTAAGTGGCATGCATATGACATACGCTATTTATAATTTACAACTGCGCCTGATGCAGTTATACAGATGCCTGGATAGATAACGTGTGTTTATAGTCTTAGTTGAAGCGAATCGTCGATAAACGTCTTTGAATGGCATTTGGTATGCCGACTTTATTTTATTGAGACAACGAAATAGCTACATTTTTTTATTTAATGTTTATGTCGAAATTTGTTTTACCACGGTCAGCAGCAAAAAGTCATTCCGATAAAAGTTGTTAAAATAGGCAGTACCTAATAGGTTTTTGAAGCCGCATTAATCTAGAAACATCAGAGATGGTAAAACCATTCTAGAAATTGGAAGACGCGTATGGATGTTAATCTTGGCTGCAGCAGGCTCTTAGTTATCGTAATCGTCAAAATGTAAAAAAAATGACAGACGTCATTATATAGATAAGGAACTGTGCCGGATTAGCCACATATATCAATAGTAGCAAATACGTCACAAAGTTCTGCTAAAAAGAACTGGAAGAACTTTAAGGCGTAAAGATTTCATTGTAATCGATATATTTAGACTAGCACATAAACCACATTTCTTATAATAATTTATTAAAATATAATAATGATAACAAATAATTTAAAGCCATAACTCGAAATCCCGAAACAAAATTCGGGGCTCCTTAACAGATTTTCCTCTGGTACTGAGGAACTCTGATGCTAAAGTTGGTCTGATAGTTGAACAATAGTGACAATATAATAATGGTTTTCATTTACAACCAGACAGAATTTTTGACAATAACAGCGCAAAATATGATTAAGTATGTATTTGCCAAGTTCATCCGTGTCTAGGAGCTTATTGACGTTTCTAGTTGCTTCCGTTGGAACAAATATCAAGTGTTTTAATTTATTTACTTTTAAAAGTGAAGTGGTTGTATGGCAATACTAACATTCAGCCAATCAATCAAACTCACTGATCTTGTTAGCAAAGTTATTTTTGGTGGTTTGAACTACCCAAATGTTTTATCCTAATGATGGCTACCAAGATTGATTGCTATTATCTTTAATAAGATTCCATCCGGATGCGAGTATGGCCGTATATAAGGATAAGAAAGATATAAGGTCATTAATGAAATGAAAAAAAAAAATTTCAATGGACTTACCTATTCTGAAACGAATATAGAGCGAGATAACCTTGAAAATCCAATACACTTGTAAAGCTTTCAGAATATTATGTGGCTGGAAAACATTACCAGACCTAGGTAGACTCTCTAGAGAGTCTTCCTAGGTCTTTTTATTCGGAATGATGTAATGCGGTTGGCCGCAGGTGGCCGTCACCGGACATTAGGCGAGCGCAGATGACTCTCAGCCCAAAACTGCACCAAAGCGCGTTAGACCCGAATCCACTTAAATGATAAAATTGTTGAAATTTGCAGTGCTATATCCAGTTGATTTATGGCTGCTAAGTTATATTGGTAATACCCGACGACCTATTTGGTGTAATGGTTGAGGCGTCGGCTATTACACCAAGGGTTCCGGGTTCGATGCCTGGTCAAAAACATGTGTGCATGAAAAAATTACAAAAAAAAAAAAAGTATTTTTATTAGCAGTTTAGTCACCGTATTACAGGCTAAATACTTAGTTTGGGCAAGTTGGCGATGTGTGAACAATGAATAAATAATAATAACATAATACAGTCTAAGGCTGCCATTGTAACCAGTAGGCAGTGTTTAATTAGTTAGTCCCATATAAGTAATATACATAATATTTTTCCCTACTCATACAATTCTCGGTTGAAGATATCTGCTTCAAAATTGAGTAATAAGACTCCACCCCAACAAACATATCTCTATCTCTCTAAAACCTATCGCAGTCCACTACTGGACATAGGTCTCCCCAACAAACATATTGCAAGTTAAAAAAGTTTGAATCCTTTTAAACGTGTATATAATCCACAAATCTGGAACACATCCGAGTTTATGCGGATGTAAAGTTTCTACCGATTAGTAAAACGGGTCGCTAGTACGACGTAAAAGGTTATTCATTTATATCGCAAAAACATTCTTTGTATCTGGCCTCATCGGGAACACGGTCTCTATGATTTCTCTGTTTACCAGTTACATTTCTAATGCGTGTGATCAAGGTCGTTGGATCGCGAACATATGTAATAAAAAGCGCACCTAACGTTTGCAGTTTACATACATATACGACGTGGCAGTGTGCTGGTCATGTATGTCGCAGAACTGATAGACGGCAGACGAGTTCTGGAGTGGAGACTGCGTCTTAGCAAACGTAAGCGCAAGTCATCGGTCCTCTGATCTGATGACTTGCGAAAGGCCGCTAGTGGAGGCTGGATGAGAAAAGCGGAGGACCGGGATATATAGCAAAAAATGAGGGAGGCCTATGTTCAACAGTAGACTGCGATAGGTAGAAGAAAGAGAGAGATACGTATATGAAAAGAAAACGTCCATTAAGTACATAATACATATTTTTCAGTACATATTTCTACCTAGAAAGATGATAAGTAAAAAATTAGTTATTATATCTAGAACACCATTACTGAAATTCGAAAATTAATCTTTATAACATCATCGTTGTCATGTGACTGACAAATACCTTTTTAGTAGTTTTTCCAATTTGATAGATAGATTAGATATTTCTCAATTTGGTGTCAATTTAGCGTTAACTTTATTTCCCTTAAGTTAAAACTGAATTATTCTCCGGACGTAATTCGAAGAAAAATTTCTATTCAATGGTTAGAAGAGTAAATTTTACCGTCCAAAAACAAAACAAATCAATGTAACAAATAAAAAACACCACTTTCAAGTTTTCCCGAACTGTACAAAAACAGAAACATTTTTCGAACTCACCCGACCAATTAATCACTTTCCTTAACGATTGTCTTCAATTAAAACAGTAATTAATGGAGTAAAGGGTGGGAATAATTTATGAAAAAACCCTTAAGGACTATTAAGAACCCCGAGGAGATTGGACTTCTGAGCAGTCGTTAATTGAAGAAAAAAATATAATGGCAAGTTACCTGACATGACTTTGCTGTCACTTGCTAAAATTGAGGCCTATGAACCATCACCATTATATAATTGCTCGCATTCTTATACTTTTATCATTGTCTCGTATGCAGCCTAATATGTATAACACTGAAGAAAGATCCCTTATCACATAAACTAACTAGAAAACTCTGCCCATCGCGTCAGAATTTTCATTCATAATTACGTCGCTCGCTACATGTCATAGGGTCATATTAGTGTGCTCGTGCTTTTTGTTTTGTATCCTTTTAATGACGTGTTAAGGTAAAATTTTATTAAATAATTATATGTCATATATATTGTTATATTTATGACATATAATTATTTAATAAAATAAGTAATGTATTTCATGAATTTAATCATAAATATAACAATAAGTATATATATGTTGCCTTTTTCCAGGCAAAAATGTAGGAGGAGATATTCTCATAATTATTTGAGCTATATTTACTCATAAAATATACTCGTAAAATAACTATCCCAGCGTTCAAAGGTTGTATTAAATTATTACTAAATTGCAATATTTCATGATTTATTTACCTAACACTTAAATTAAACAATAGTGTTTAAACAGTGTCATTCAATTAATTTTAACATTTTAAACAATAAATAACTAATCAAAGACTGGCAACGCTGATTGTTTGGATTGAGAGGGATTGGCACGATAGTGATGAAGATGGATAGCTCTATTTAAGATTCCCTCTGAAGTTGAGGATTTTTAGTTGATCGTTTATTTTGCTCTGAAATATATACCAGATATGTAGCTTTTACGAGTACTTTATCACTACTTGCTTATTAAAAATATTTATTTGTTAAATTGGTCAGTTAATAAATAATCGTGATCAATATAACATTTTTACATCTATACTTTCTTACATTATATAAAGAGAACGTAGTTATCTTTATCATATTTTCTTACTAAATACATATTACCTAATTTTCCACCTCTCTTTCGATAATGAATATAACGGAACTTTCTTTAGCAAACAAAAAAACATACAAGCCAAACATGTACAAAGGTGCACTAAAGAAAAAAAATCAATTTAGTTTAACAATACATTTCCTGATTTTTGTAAAATAGTCGCATGTTCAGCAGAAATACTCTTAATTAGTTAAGGACATTGCGCATCTATATTTCACAGGTCCACATACAGATTACTTGATTGAAGAAGGTTTCCTCAAGATCACATGTATGTGACATGTATGTGTAACCAATAAGATTCATTTTACAGCATATCCCTGCTCTACACATTTCCTACCCAGTTTTCAGTCATCAGTATGGATTAGACAGATAATTTAATTCAGAAATTTAAGCGAGGTTCCTTCATGCTATATGCGAGCTATAGCATACAGCCAATAAGATTCGTTTCATAACATATCCCTGCCCCGCACAGTTCCTAACCAGTTCTTATTCATCTGTATGGATTAGCCTCGTTCCGAGTTCAGTTTAATTGTATATGAAAGTGCATCTCTATCGCTCACGGCATAAATGTCAACTGTTCCATTTTCAATGGGTCCACAGATAAGTAATAATGACGCATTGTTTCATTGTGACCTCCTAAGAGTTACCTTATGATTCCCGATAAGTTTTTTAATGTTCTACACATTGAGATCGATCTTTCCTTTTAGATTTCCTTATGTACATTTGGGGAGTCGAAGTTGAATCAATGTTAATAATGGTATCATTGTAACAAAATCAAAAGGTCTTTATTATTTTGAGGTAATTAAAGAACTTAAAAAATATAATGTCATGTTATATTTGCAAAACCAGCCATACCGATCACTATATAAAAAAATCGCGTTTTATGCTACTCTTCCCATTCTTTAATATCTTTACTTAAAAACGTCCATTTGTCGCTCCATTTTGCCGTGATATACAGAAAAATAATCAGCCACGCGGTCTATCAGATTTATAATGTTAGCAAGTAGATAAATTTAGGGAATATTTTCTTAATTGAAAATCTGCAATGAAAACAGCAAAATGACACAAGAACAGTATTTAAAAGTCATTTGAAACCTCTGCGCTTGCATATACCCTATTAATTGCACTCAACATCATCATAAAATACTCATTCATCGCGTAATTGACGATATCAATGCCATATTTGCATACGACAAGCGACTATTGGGTCAAACACACCGTCTAGCGACGCTTTCTTAAAGTACTGACGGGTTAAAAATGTAATTACATTGTTCAATGTTACTATTTTGTATTTTAAATTTTATGTCACTATTTTGTATTTTTAATTTGTAAAAACGTTGAGTAGGTAATAATGCAAATATGAGTATGTGTTGTTGGTTATATTTTTTTATGTTACAAAATATACAGAACGGTCTGACATTGAAGGAGACCAACACCTAATAGACAGTTATTATTCTCCATCAATGTCGCACTGCGCCCGTCAGCCGAGACTATACTCGTAGATCTTAGGCAATAATATTCTGTGCCTCAAAAACGAACCGCCAAAGAGAATACATATTGTAGTCATTGTATAGGTAAATGTACGCTCATTTGAAATATGTGTATGTGTGCTGTCGCGGAACACTTTTTTCGATTGTTTTATGAGCATATCACGAATCTATACTTTTTACATCATTGATCTTAAGGTCACAAAAACCCGGTTATTTTACTAGCGGATTATCGATACAATTCTCGATTAGCACGACCGACACGCTTGACTCTAGAAATAAGAATACCCTCTTACCATTCTACGTATGCCTATTTGTGTAGGATGTAATGATGACGAGGATGATGAAGTCTTGTTTTATATTGAGTGTTTTTTTTTCTATTACACTGTGGTCAAAGCTTTTTTGTGTAAAAACCTTACATAATATTCTGCTATCTCTACACCGCCTAGAAAATAATGCATACCTATGAAATTCTCAGAGAAAATCTGAATTTGTGCCAACGACTGCTAAAGACACCGGTCGTTCTGCCGTAACTCATTTGTAATTTAATTAATATCTTGGACTTGAATCAGCAGCTGTATTAAATTAATATAATATGGTAGTGAGTATATGCATAGTAAAGTTCCATAGACAGTTGATTTGTTCGTTTTATTTTGCAGTAAAGAGAGTAGGGTTGGGGAGACTGGGTCGTCCACGTTATAACACTACGTAGGCCCGATGCGGATTAGTGTTCATATTTTCCTGAAAGACGATGATTATCAGCAGACTTAAGTACAGGCAGTCCTCGACTTACGTCGTTTCAAGTTACGTCGAACAATGTTTGACACTATTCCTCAAGCATACGTCATTTGTTTCGATTTCCGGCATAGGAATTCCCTTGTCGCTAGGTCAATATCCGTGGGGTCATAAATATTTTTGAAGAAAATTATCTTTATTTTGAGAGACGTTATAACGTTAATAACAAAATTTGTGCAGCCTATCAGTGTTATCAAGATCTGTATGATAGCAAGAAGAAAGAAGCAAAGCAATCTTAAATTGATAGTTTCTTTAAGCCAAGTTTAATTTATTATTTATCATTGCATATTTTGATTTTTAAAATTTTGATAATTATTATTAAAATTAATAACACACAAATACAAAAAAATATATATTTTAAGACTTACTTTTGATAATAAATTATCCTTTGTTATAAATGCAATTTTTTCTTTAAACTTCGAGTCCGTATGGATCCTAACCCTTGAGTTTTACATGTGAACATATAAAAAACTATGTCGACTTACATCGTTTTGATTTACGTCGCGTATTTCGAGAACCTAACATGCCGTAAGTACGAGAACTAACTGTACACATTAGGTAATAATACTGGGCACAGTTGATAATACTGGTCGTATTGGCAATTTCACGTCGGTGGCTCATTGGTGTGGACTGTTGCCTATCAATCTGGTGAGTGCAGGTTCAAATCTCGCCACGTACCTTCGAAATTATATGTAAATTTATCCGACGCTTTTATGGTGAAGTAAAACATCGTGAGAAAACCTGCGCACGTCTAAATAGAAATTCAAAGGTTATGCATGAAGTTGGCCAATCCGCACTGGACCTGCTTGGACGACTAAGGCCTATACACACTTAAGGGATAGGCTCGTGGCCCTCGGTGAGGACTTGTTATGATCTGATAATAATGATTGACAATTTTATTAACTAATAAATAAAAATAAAATTACTTTATACTCGTACTACTTATAAAACCGGACTTTCCAAGCACTACAATAAAAAAAATACTGAAAACGAAATTGACGTGTTATCCATTCGCCGCTTTTAACGTGAATAAAGGAAAGCAATCACAGCGCTTTTGGAAGTGTAACAAAGCTTTTAGCTTTCAGCTTTTCACGATAAACACGAGAAATGGGGACGCCTGAAGGGCAGACAGAACATGATAACCTGAAATAATTACTATAATGGATATTGGCTATACTAATTGATTTGCTGGACATGATTGGCAGGTTACTGGTAATCGAATAACCAAGAAATGTGCACTAATGGAATATCGAATCCTTGAACTCTGTTGTATCATTTTATCAGTATATGTCTATGTAAATATACTTACAGAATGTGCTGTAAGTGGGGTTTGTTTCTAGGTCAGGATATTTATGGAAGGTAACATTCGTAAATCATCGAGACTCATGTTTGAATTAACAATTTTCACATAAATCGTTTTAATACGTTTTTTATTTCTAAAGAAAGTAAAGTATATAGTAGATACCTAAGGCAGACAAAGTTCACGACCAGGTCTAGTCTACCCAGCTACTTATATATGAAGTAAAATACGACTTCAAAATCAAATCAAATATGAACAAATCAGTTTAGAGAAAAAAAACGATGAATAATAATAATATAATAAGTTAATAATAGTTAATAAATTATAATAGTTAATAATATAATAAGTTTATTTATAAAAACTATAAAAACGAAAGTGACAGTGAATTGTCCTCTAAATATCAAGCATTCAAATCAAATTTACATAAATTGAAATTCAAAAATAAATAAATCACTTTCCTTTAAATCTTGATTTATGACTTTAACAGCCATAATGATTAACAGCTGCGGCCTATTTGTTTTTAATCTATATTCAGTCGTAATTTACTTTAAACTAATAGGTTTTCTCCCAAGACAGAGGTCATTGGGAATTCAAATCTGTTTGGTAATTTCCTTACTTAGAAATAACGATTGCTTGGATATTTATGAGCAAGAAAAACTTTTACACAGCTCAGCTTCCTGTGTTATGTTATGACTTATTTTGATGACGAGATTCATAAAAGTAGAATATATATATATATATATATATTATATTATATATAATATCTTCTGATATTCACACAGCGCCATCTAGCCCCAAGTTAAGCGTGAAGCCTGCATTATAGGTACTAAACAACAATTAAACATACTTATATACATTTTTTTGTAAATACATACAAAAAAACACCAGAATCATATTATATTCCAGGTATGTACGTATGGTTTAACAATTAATCTTTTTAAAACCTTAATTTTATGAATGATGCTATATTGAGATTGACCTAACAACAACTAAGCTAGCATTCGAACATTCCAAGTGAAACATCACTGGTTTGCATGTTCTAACGCTTTCCAATTAGCATGGGCCCTCTTACAATACTGTACGAAACAATGACCACGAAATTCTAGGTTATTTATGATAAGCGCCGACAAAATATCCGCACCCTATACGGCATTCGCTTAATTAACTTAGAAATGGCCATTCCGAAGGTTTCTCTACGAAAAATTTATAGTATGCGGGACTTTATCTGAATATGAGGAGGGTAGTGGGTCGGCATCCATCTATAGGGCTACCAGTTCTATTGGAAATCTGTTAGAGGAACAGAGACATGGTTGTTTATGGTCAACAGGTTAATAGAAAAACACAAAGATTATTACAAAATTGGAACAATTACCTGGAGTCTATTTAATAATTTTAGTTTTAGAGTTAATAATTTTAATCCCAGGGCCGCTTGCAAAGCATTAGGGGAGGACTTCGTTCATCAGTGGACATTTGAAGATGTAATGAGCATGATGATAATAATGATGAAGGACTGGTCGGTATGTATAACGTCGTCAGCTAAGATTTTTCAAGCTAGCCTTTTTCTTACATCACAATAAATTACTGAATTAATTGAGGAGCGTCGGTGGCTCGTTGGTGTGGACTGTTGCCTTCTGATCTGGAGGGTGCAGGATCAAATCCCGCTACTTACCAATGTAATTTCAAATTTTGGAAAATATATGTACGTTTATCCGACGCTCTTACGGTGAATGAAAACATCGTGAGGTACCATGCGCACACCTCCGAAGAAATTCAAAGTTTGTGCGTGAAGTCGGTCAATTCGCACTAGGCCCACGTGTACTACTAAGGCCTTTGAGCTGTGAAGCTGTGTTCCGGGCTCGGGGGTGAAACAAGCAGTGAAATTACAGGATACTGACTTAATCGAACGATGTCTGTTTATTTTATAACTAGTTTTTTTAATGCGAGACTCTAAGTGCGACGTATGCTAGATTTTTTTTCTTGAATGCTTTTGTTTTTATTGATTTTTACAATGAATTTATGCTTTATAAGAATCGACGTTTATGTAATCTCATTATTACCCATTTTAGCTAATTAAAGATGTTACTAGTTATAATTAGTATTACCGCTCCATAGTCGACTATTGAAAGTTGGGCAAAAGCAATATTATCGATCGGCCTATAGATAGATCAATAATAAGGCCGATCAATAATATTGCTCCTATTTAGTATATATTTTTAGATGCTGAAAACTAGATAAGTAAAGCTTATCTAATATCGGCAACCCTGCAGTACCTGGAAACACGAACCATGTGGATAATGACTACCAGGGCTGAATAGCTCGTTAGAGTTGGAAATGTCTTCGTCAGCACTTTTTCTCTTTAATTGCACGCATTGTATGATTATTCTTTAAAATAACGTTCAAGTTTTAACCTCGGTTATTACAGTCTGAAATTCTGATTATGCTATTCTGTCCAGTTTTTTGAGAAAATATTAATTGAAATAAAGAAAAAACTGATAGTTGTCGTGTTTAACATTTACTCGTATTTAATATAATCGCAAGCGTCGGTGGCTCAATGGTGTGGACTGTTGCGTGCTGCTATCGGAGGCTGAGGTTCAAATCCTGCCACGTACCAATGTGTTTTCGAATTTTCGAAATTATATGTACGTTATCCGACTCTTACGGTGAAGGAAAACATCGTGAAGGAAAACATCGTCATGCACGCCTGCGAAGATATCAAAGTTGTGAGTGAAGTCGTTATATCCGCACTGGGCCCGTGTGGACGACTAAGGCCTAATCACCCTATCGGCACCCTAATGTAGGCTCGTGCCCCTCGGTGGGGACGTTTATTGAGCCGATGGTGATGATACTTGAACAATTGTGCATACTGATAAAGTAATTACCAATCAGTAAGTAGTTGTACGTAGAATTGTGACTGTTACCTACTATTCCAGTGTTCAGTATTTTTCTGTTTACCTCACTTTTTAACAGTTATACCTACAGATTGATACCTTTTAGTTTATAAATCTGTGAACATCTGCATCCGCATCCGCATTAATCAGTGCGGGATGTTCATGCGGATGTGAATTTCAAGCAAGTATCTACAAGAAAGAAATTGGGCGAGCCCGCGAGCCGGTCGCACGTAGCAATGACCAATGGGAGCTATTAGTAGTAGTAGTAATTAGGAGCGACAGTAGGTGTTTAATATAAAAATAAGTACTTATGTTGATTTGATTACAATAACAATGTAAATAATTAAGTTATCATTGTTTTAATTCTTCATTAATAGATTTTATTTAAATGATATCTTAAACATTCGCATCCGTGGATGTCAGCCTTCAAAACTCCGCATCCGCATTCGCATCCGCGGATGTCAGCCTTCAAAACTCCGCATTCGCATCCGCGTATGTGAAAAAATCAGCATCCGCAACATCCCTAGTATAGACCAATATACAAAAAGTTGCCCTTATCTGTTACAGCAAGAAAAATTGGTGCGATTGAGATAGAAACATTGATTTTATCTCCTAATACACGTTCTCGCTAAGCATTCTTGTGTTCTCTAGGCTTAGCAAAATTTTAACGCGGGCCCTTTCGAAACCATTTGTAAAATTTAAATAAATTTGATGTTTTTTATGAAATCATGTGAGCGCAAATATCAGTTCAATCACCGTGTGCTTCAAGCAGTAATCCTCATATTTGAAATCTAAATCTCATAGAGATTTCAGATATGGGGATGACAGCTTAATGCACACCACTCACCTGGTATTAAGTGATAAGCCCGTCCATTACAGAGGAAGTGTTCATCATCAGCTCATCAAACGTCCCCACCGAGGAGCACGAGCCTACCCGTGTAGAGTGTTTTAGGGCCTTAGTCGTCCACGCGGGTTCAGTGTAGAGAGAGTGAGAGAGGCAGTGTTAAACTAAATTAATTACAGTATGTATTTATTACTCTCTGTCAACACTGCCCTGTAATAAGCCTAGACGAGAGATGTTAGGTCTCTTATACCCGGTATTTTTTTAATGTATTATAATAGTAACTATTTATAAACTACCTTAACCACAATTAATCAAAGCATTTAAGACATCATCGAATGGAAACTATGCATTGATTACATATTATATTTTCTAACTTGATAACACAATAATAATAATCCAATTCTTACGAACAAAATGAAGTCTTAATTTTAAGGCAATCTTTATTATTACTAAATACTTTGATAGCGATTTCTAGTATGGCATCAGAAGTCTTTAATGGCAAAACCGATTAGGTTCAGAATATAAATGGGTTATGATATGCAATTTCTGGGAGGTCTAAGATACTAACGCCCACCGGCAAGCCCTTGTAATAACTGACAATAAGATTGCCCATTATACAGAAGCTGTATTAACTATTATAACAGCTAAACGTAACTGTAATTGTATAATTAAATAAATGAGATTCTGTATATATAAAGCAAGATACGCCACCCGTGCCTGAAATACGAACCGCCAAAGAGAATACAGTTGCAGGCTCTTTGTTTAGGTAAATGTACGCTCATTCGAAATATGTGCATGTGTGCTGTCGCTGCATTCGGAACACTTGTTTTGTTTTTTAGCAAATCACGAATGTATACGTTTAACATCATTGGATAAACCGAGTTGAACCTTTGAAGAACAATAAACCCTTTCGTGCTCCAGCGCCAACCCCAGCACCTCCGTTGCGCTAGCACACACAGAGGCCTACATATTTTATACCAAAATGTCCGAGGTTTAAAGACTAAGCAGGTTCTATGGCGAAATAATTTATATTCACTACCACATGACCTGGTTGCTGCCACTGAAACTTATCTAGACAGCTCTGTGGATGACTCTGAGCTAACTTATAGTACAGGAGAATGGAGTCTTCTACGACGTGATAGAGTGACTCCTTGTGGCGGGGTACTATTGGCTGCGCGCTCACCAATCATTCTCAGTCGTTGTCATTATATGGAAACAGAGCTTGGAGAAGATCTGTGGACAAATATTATTTGGAAGGGACGTCAATTTTATGTCTGTGTTGTTTATATGAAACCTAAATCAAAAGACAGTGACTATATGGCGTTCTTCAATAAAGTGGAAAGTTTTGTTAATGAATTAAAGGCTCCAGTAGTAATTCTTGGCGATCTAAATCTTAACAGTGCATCGCAGGCAATTGTTAATTATTATTGTTATTTTCTGTCTTTTTGTGGTTTGTTGGAGATGAATGGTGTGTATAACGTGCATGGTGGTAAGCTTGATGTCGTGCTTGTCCAGGGGGAGAATGAAAAACAGGGGGTCTCGGTGAGTGCTACTGAGGGGATAGTTAATATTGATGTATACCATCCTCCGCTTAATATTGATGTAAAAGTTATCTCCACTCCTCGTTTGGCACTTTCCGAACCTAGTAACATCAACTCTTCGACTGATTGGAATTTTGCCAAGTGCGACTGGGTGTTGCTATACATTGCCCTTGGCCAGATATCTTGGGATAGTGTTTTCGAGTCTTCCGATGTCAATCAAGCGGTTCAAAATTTCTATAGTCTTTTGTACACTGTTTTCGACTCTTGTGTGCCCAAAAAGTGCCGCAAGAGTACTAAATTAAGGCGTTATCCCGTGTGGTTTACTCAGGACCTCATTAAAGATGTTCAATTAAAGTTAAAATATCATGCCTCCTGGAAGCGCACGGGAAGCTTGGATTCGTACAACCAGTTCTCCAAACTAAGAAGCGAGTTAAAGATCCGCATAAGCAATGCCTATATTAACTATACAGCAACTATTGAGGATTCAATAAAGGCAAACCCTAGTAAATTTTGGCGCCATGTATCGGCGCTTCGATCGAAGGGTGGATATGAGCCTAACGTAACTTACAAGGGTAAGATGTGTTCTGGCGCCCAGGCAGCTGAGGCGTTTGCGAACTTTTTCTCTAGGGTTTTTCAAGAGGATACACCACGACTTGATTCTAATGAGGCAATATTTCTTGATGATAACAAGGACTGTAAGTATGTTAATATTCCCGAAATAAGCTGTCATGATGTATTGTTTGGCATAAGCAAATTAAAGCCCGCTGGCTCTATTGGTCCTGATGGTGTACCACCAGTAATACTTAAGAAGGCAAGGTACCAACTTTGCGCTCCTCTGTGCCACATTTTGAATTTGGCTTTGAAATCTGGAATATATCCCAGTTCATGGAAAGTCTCTAGAGTAACCCCTATACCGAAGACTTCAAACAAGACTCTGGTTGAGGAATACCGCCCTATTGCTATAATGTCATCCCCGGCCAAAATGTTCGAAGGGATCTTGCACAAGTATGTGTATGATCAAGTGGATAAGTATCTCTGTAACGAGCAGCATGGCTTTAGGAGAAGGAGGTCGGTGGAAACCAATCTACTTACTCTTGTAAATTTTATCTCGGGTCAGCTTGATGAGAGGCGCCAAGTCGATGTGATTTACTTTGATTTCAGAAAAGCGTTTGATAGGGTTAATAATGATGTACTATTGCGAAAGCTGGTGAATATAGGGTTTGCCCCTAAAATAGTGCATCTGTTTGCTGATTATTTACGTGATCGTAAGCAATGGGTAAACTTGGTATATATGAATCTCTTCCCTATCCCACACCATCGGGCGTAAGTCAGGGATCGATACTTGGTCCATTGTTATTCCTGATCATGGTCAATGATATACCATCAGTTGTCTCTAAAGCTAATGTTTCTATTGTGCTGATGATTGAAGCTTTATTGAATATCAGAATCTGAACTAGATTGCCAGTCTTCAACTAGATATTGATGATTCAACAATGGAGTCGTACGAATCAGATGGAGTTTATCTTGGCAAGTGTTGTGTTGTGACTTTTGGTCGGATCAGGCATCCTATAATATTTAATTACACTTTAGATGGCCCATCGTTCCGAGACAATATAGTGTAAGGATTTGGAGTAACATTCGATAGTGAACTAACATTTAACTGTCATATTGCAGCATTAGCTACCGAGTCCTTCAACGGTAGGCTTTATACTTCGAAATTCTCGGACTCAGTAATGTACATGTATATAAGCTCCTTTTTGCCGCATTAGTACGAAGTAAAGTGGAGGCAGCTGCTTGTGTGTGGAGTCCCACGAGGTTTCTTACACGTTAGTTATTGAGAAAATACAAGGCATTCCTTAGATATTTGTACAAGAGACAGTTTGGCTATTACCCATTTATGTATCCAACAAATTTTATTTTAGGATGTTTGGGGTACAACTCGCTTGAAGTAAGCGGAAGTTGAATATGATAGTATTGGCTCTAAAAATTCTGAGAGGATGGTTATTCTATCGACTTACATGAGGAACTGTGTAAATTATTTACCCCAAACAATTACTTACAGAAGTAAGACGCCAGAAGTTACTGAGAGCCTTCTTGTCGGACAGTATCTCATGCAAATCACCGGTACCTAGGGTCCTCAGATTGTTGAACTCCCTTCTGGATGGGTTCCCAGAGTGTGATTTGTTTGCTGATGAATGGAAGGATATATTGCCGATATGCTTGAGTTTGTGAGAGATTTGATGAGTGAGAGTAAATTTTTAGATGTATTATAATGTATTATCTTTATTATTTGTAATTGTTAGCAAACGTTATAATTAAAGTAAATAAATAAAAATAAAATAACTAGATGCACCATCACGAAGAAATATCAACCAAAAAAATGTCCGAGCCGATTCATCATCAGCTCATTAAACCCCACCGAGGGCACGAGCCTACCCGTATAGGGTGATTAGGCCTTAGTCGTCCACGCGGGCCCAGTGCGGATTGGACGACTTCACACACAACCTTCGAATCTCTTCGCAGGCGTGCATGAAGGTTTCCTCACGATGTTTTCCTTCACCGTAAGTAACGTACATATATTTTCGAAAAATCGAAAATACATTGGTACGTGTCGGGATTTGAACCTCAGCCCTCCCGGTAGGAAGGCGACAGTCCACACCACTGAGCCACCGAACCATTGAACCAACCACTGAACCACCGAGCCGATTAAAATATTAATAATAAGTGTAGACTGTTGCCTTCCAATCTGGAGGGTGTAGGTTCAAATCCCGCGGTGTACTAATTTACGTTTATATGTACGTGATATGAATGTTTATCCGACGCTCTTCCAGTGAAGGAGAATATCGTGAGGAAACCTACGAAGAAATTCAAAGGTTGTGCATGAAGTCGGCTAATCCGCACTAGGCCCGAGTGGGCGACGAAGGCCTGTACATTCTTCACGTATAATGAGCTGATGATGATGACTGAGACCTAGTAACTTAGATGAAATCTTGCTATGACCGAGACTTTTTTCATTTGGTGTTACGTTAACGAGTGTATATATAATTATATTTCACTACGTGATCTAATCAGAGATGATTACTTCGAACGAAAGTTACCTAGTTAACCAAAGCAAACAACTGGAAGTACTAAGTAGAAAAACTGATGGACTAAAAAGAACATTTTCACTGTGAGAAAAAGGTGATTTCACTTCGGGTCGTGTTAGAGAAATCTATAGCTAATAGGTATTTATGTTCCAGGATCTTACAAATATTGTTGCCGGTTGATCAATAACCAGATTCTTAAAACGCCCATAATTTAAAGTGTTTTTTTCGTAAACCAACTCGGAATAGAACTCACCACTATATCTTTTATTGTTAACTCCATCTGCTCGTGTTGCATTTTGCCAAAAGCTAAACGATGCCCTTGTCTTTTGGTTGATGATACTTTTGTTACGTGGTTTTTATTTTATCTATCGACTAATCTACTATACCATGATATTTACTAAGCGATAAAAATAACTATTATCTTGGTAACAGTAACCGACACCGGGCCGACTGTCCTTTTTAATATTATATCAGTAGATCTTAAAAATAATAAGCTCTGTATGTTTTCAGATAGTTATTCATCCTTCTTATACTTTATCTATGTATAAATAATCCATATAACAAAGCCATAAACATTAACCTCCACTTCAAATAAGCCCAAAGCACTAAAACGCTGGATAAATTTCGCGGCTCAAGCGGTTCTGTCGCTAACGTAATAAGGCCGCAAAAACGCCGTGGAGTCGAACATAAAGACGCGTTAAAATGGACACGGCTTACTGGGATGACAGACCCTACGATAAAAAATAAAGATAACGGGCTCTGAAATGGCAAAGGAAAAATACTGATCTTATTGCTTTAATGGTGTTGGGTTTTATTGCAAACCTATCATGGTTGGCGTGTTTATGACAAAAAAAGGGGTGTACTGTTAGAATGGTATATCAATGTAATGTGGTCCGAAAATGTAGTTAGTAAAAAATACTTCTAATATTGCATTTATAAAACAAACAGCAAAATTTATTTTCGAAAATCTAAATTTCGTTTTTCGCAAATCTACTCGATATAAAAAAAAATATTGTGTTTTTGTTTACAGTACGATAATAAGAGCTTCGGTGGCTAATTGATGTGCACTATTGCCTTTCGATCTATAGAACACAGGTTCAAATCCCGCCACGTACCAATGTCTTTTCCATTTTTCGAAATTATATGTACGTTAAACCGGACACTTGCGGACACCTACGAAGAAATTCAAAGCATGTGTGTGAAGTCGGCTAATACACCCTATAGGCTCGGGCCCCTCGGTGGGACATGTTATGAGTTGATGATGATAATAATAATCATATGACTGGATCTTCAACTTCCGGCAGGCCGATGATGGAGGCTGGATAAGAAAATCGAAGAGCCGAAAAATATATGTCAGATCTCGCTCTTAACGCAGAATGGGGGAACTTCATATTGAATGTTTGACCGTACATACTCAGAACTTATGACTAAGAGGGCTTAGATTACGAACAGCTATCGTCTCAGTGCTTAGAGTCTAAAAACACTAACGGCGAGGCAGTCATGGTTATGACGTCAGTATCTTCAGTTAGTTGTTTGAGAGGATTTTATTTTTATTAAATAATCAATTTATGGATATGACGATAGTAGAGAAATCTTAAAATGTGAATATTCGTACAAAGCATATACTTGTTAACGTACAAACACAATATCTCTTACATATAAGATATCACACAATATCTCAGTCATATCCATAAAATGTCTTACATAACTCGTGGACGCAAGTAAAGCGCCGAACAAAGATGTTAATTTCAGATGTCCCGCATTCATCCTTTATTCGCCGCTGGTTTGTAATTAAAGATCCTTTAATGTTTCAGACGGGGTTGAGTTTAACCCTACCGTGGTCAGATGGTAAGATACCTGCTGATCGGTCCCGTAATTACGTCTTTTACGCTCGAAAAGAAAAACGGCGCGCGTTAATGCCAGAGGGAATTATTATGCGTGCCGCTAGACAACGAAAATGCTTGTTCGTTTTTTGTTTTTTATTTAACTAGTTTTTGCTCGCGGCTTCGCTCGCGTTGAGAAGTATTATTTTTCGTACCTTATTTTATTCTCTTAGGTGCAGATTTTTTTAAATCTAGTCGTATGGGCAGTGCGTCGATAGATCGCTATGTGAGTCAGTCAGTCGATCAACTTTGAGTTATATATATTTAGATTCTGTTACTTTAAAATAACCTAAATTGATGATCTTTTATATAGAGAAAACAAAATTTCAATTTTACCTTACATTTATACATTATATTTTTTTGTTTTGCCCGACCAAGCATCTTAGTTTGAAAGCGTAATCTGATACTTAAAACTAAATAGACTTTAAAAAAAAACAAATTGCTCGGGGACCATCAGCGGACCACCATATGCACCAGGGGCTGTAGGTTTTACGGTCCCTATTCGCGAATCCTGTTTGCTGGGGCCGCTTTTCTCCCTTTGCTTTGCGAGTAGTGCTAGCAACCTGCAACGCCCTAATTTCAGAATGTGGCGTAGTAGGTTCGAGTACTAAAGGCCTGCGCTTGCCGAATTGTAAATCTGTAAACTAACTGCGGAGCAAAAAAATTCAGTTTATACCACGACAAAACTGGAATATTTACATTCCGAATTAAAATATATTAATTAAATTCAATACAAAAGTCAATGTACAATAATATACTTTAATCATAAAAGCTCATGTACCCGGTCCGATTTCCGCTCGTAACAATGAATTTCTAAAATCGTTCCGAGTGTTTAATCAAAGAGACGCCTCCAGCATTGTCGTTCAGAACCTCATGATTCCTTGATTAATCTCCCTACTATAAAACCAGTTTATCGTTGTACATTTGTCTAGCGCATTTATGTATTTGTCCATAAATATTTACCGTCCATCTCACGATCCATATCGATTTCTTAAAATCGTTCACAATCGCCGCCGCTACCGAGAATCATGCATTATTCGATATCATTCATCGGTTATCCGAATCAATGCCTTTATTAAAAATTCCATTGTCATTATCAAACTTGAGCGGAGAAGTTATCCATTTTAACTAACAAAGGAAAGCTTTTATATGAAATACTCCTTCTGTGTTTAAGAAGCCTATTAATTACGGTAAGGGCAAATGAAATATTGAAGAATAATATTCAGTTACGTGCTCCGCTTTTCGATAAGGTACATTTGCGTACAAAATATTTGTTAGGATTTTGTTGGAAAGTGCGCGAAAGAAACTCCATGTAAATATAAACAAAAGAATTTGATGTTTGAAATATTATATGAATATAAAATTTTTGCCAACCCACACATGTTTGATTTGCATTCTGCTAAAAACAAAAGGTGTTGTTAACAAAAGATTGCATTAACCTACATTATTTAAGGTTTTATTCACAGACATCAGAATATACATTAGACTGAAAAAGCCGCCAAGTTTATAGGCAGTCCCAGTGTCGCAATTTCTTTTCGGTTCTTACCTGTGAAAAGTTATTATATTTCTTGGTAAATTTACTGATTCATTGCGATGATGGCAAGTTGCAATTGCACAGGATAGCATTTTGGAAAAAAACGGTAATTTATTCTAATATTCATGCCTCTTGACTCGTCTCACAGAGCGTAAACTGGTAGCCAGTGTATGCTCGTTGAGCTTACAGATGTCGCACTTTAAACGCGGCTTGCCCCATCTCCTGTATTGGGAAATCTGTGGTTTTATTATATCATTTTTGAATAAACGTATGATTTGCACAAACCATTGTAATAGGATTGTCTGATTGAAACATTAAACATAAAATAACATTAAAGCCCTTTTTACTACATGTATATCCATTTTTATGGTATTTATCCCAAATTTACTTTTTTTTGTTAAGACTCACCTTTTAATGATCAGCCAATAACGTCCCACGGCAGGGAAAGGCCTTGGCCATCCACCCAAACTCACACAGCATGGCTATGGGGAGTTTGGGTCGTAACCCTACAAGTTCGGGTAATAGTAAGTGATTTAAGCTTTTGTACCGGCTTCTTTCTGGGCTGGGTGTAACATTCAATGGCAGGTCTACATAGGTGGTAGACTCGGTACTGAGTCGTCTAGGTAGTACCACCGCAGCAGTGTCATATATCGTCCCGTGAAATGTCCCGTGTTTTTTATTTCTATCTTTCGGGATGAGGGCAATGTAGCCAGTGAAATTGTCGGGTATAAGAGACCTAACATCTATTGTCTCGGGTGTCGCAGATGGCCTTTACAGCTTCACCGGGCAAGTGGCGAGCGCAGTTGGCTCTCAGCCTTAATATTTACACAACGAGCCTAAGGGCGTCCCCGAACGGGACTCGAACCTCGGCTTAGGGCGTTGCGGGGGGGCTTGGTAGCCTAACATATGTTTGGGGAGAAAAGCGGCCCGGCACATGCCGGTTACGCGAATAGGGAGAGTATAATTACTGTTTATCAGTTGTTGGTCTTATTCAATGCCACTCTGTCCTGACCTTCCTTTACACTTTGTAACATTAAAAAGGTACCGCGATATATGGGTTTTAAGCTATTTTTGTAGGTCTTCTTATACCGGGTCATCTCTGGATTGGTTTCACCATTTTTTCGGTACTTTCACTGGAAGCGATCTGCCTAAATAGGGCATTCATGAATAATTAAATAAGGCTTACTTACTTTTTCATATCTTCCAAAGTCATACCAGACAAGTCCCAGGAATAGCTGATTAGTTTATTTATCGATAGCCATGTGCAGCCGACGGTACCGGCTAACGAAAGTGAAAACAACCTTAAAGCGTGTCCAAACGGAGCGTCTGGTGCCCGTTGACAAAAACAAATATTGGACGCACGTTCCAGTACAATAAGATGAGCGCTGTAGAAAGTGACCGAGAATTACTACTGGTGTTCCGTTTAAAGAAAGAACCTTCATTAGAGTCAATTGGACAATGTCGACAGCGCTGTGGGAGATAATTCACCCGATTAGTCGTGGGTTTTAGGACCCATTGTAGCTTAACATGGTTTTACAATTGACCAGGAGGGTTACCGCCATCTCTTAAAACAGTATTACAATAATATTACTTCGTCTTTTCTGGTACAAAAATGCTGACGTATCATTATAAACAATACTGTTTTAAGAGATTGTGGTTACACCCCTGATGTTCCTTATTTGCAAGACTCAAATTTTAGCACACTTTTTATAATTTTTATAATTTAAAAATTGTATAGGACGGTCAGGACGCTCACCTGATGGTAATTGATATTCCCTGACCATGACAGAGCGGCATTGATTGAGACCAACAACTGATAGACAGTTATTATTTTCCATCAATGCCCTACTGCACCCGTCACCCGAGAAAACAGATGTTAGTTCTCTTAAAGCCGAAACGAAGAAACGCAAAACACTTGTATTTCACGGGACGATATCTGGGACGGCGGTGCATCTATCTATTTAATTTTATGGACTTCGTTTTATTGTTCACTAAAACTTATTTCAAACCTAAATTACCTATTTTGGTAACCAATATTACTTACAATAAATAGATAGTTTAGCTTCGCATCCGGGTCCGAATAAATTCTTTTACACAGCTATCACCCTTTCAGCTATCCCTTTAAGTACAGACTTCATAAGTAAATTATAATAGCACGAAACCGATGAGAAAGCTCTCAACCCGCCTCTGCACTACTTAAGGCACCCAATTCCGGCAAAACCATTCATTCAGACCGTTCGCGCCATTACCAGCCAATTTTCCCGGACGCCATATTGGAAATTACCAATGGTGAAAAAATCCGTTATACCACAGATAATATAATATTTGCGTTATAAGTGTTATAACCATTATTCGACATTTATTAAAGGCAACAATAATAAGCTAACCCTATGCTGAGTCACCACGTAACAAATTAAATATATCGGTACATTTTATGTATATATCAATCGGTCAATTTGCGAATTTAAATATATTTAAAAACAAGGCACACAAATAACATTTACATACCTTTAAAGAACATTAAATTGGCATGAGATGGTAAACGAAAACACGTAAACAGTACCCGTTAACTGTCAAGTCGATAAAACTTGACAATAAAAGTGGTAGAGTGGGGAAACGACACATAAAACCAACTGCAAGTACATGACAACAGTTTTATTTATCATGGACATCGTATTTTTAAAAGATTTTAAATATACGTAACGGAAAATATTTTTGAAAAAACTTTTCGCCTTTACTGTCTTGAACATGGTGTTCCAGTTACAAAAAAAAATATTGATGAGTTACATATAGGTAAATGATAAAATTCTGTAATCAATAATATAAAAAGTCTAAAAGAGTGACTATCATGTTTCTTGCCGGCTCTTCTCGAAGAAAGTACTTATTGATAGAGTTATAAAAATATTTATTGACGATTCAAAAGTATAAGTAAATAAAAAAATTGAATAAAGATAATATAAGTTGAGTTGAATACGAGAAGGCCGACCATTGTTACTGATACGGACATATACAAAAATATTTTTTCGTTTATTTTATTTGAGAGAATAAGGACTCCTAGTATATGCAACATACATTTTGAGGACCCAAGTCCAAAATCATTTTGTCAAAAGTAAAATTACCCCCCTCTCGACCTTTTTCTGCAATATACTGGTAGTGGTTGCAATTATTTTATTAGAAATAAAATCAAGATGATGACGTTAAGCCGTGAAGCCGTTTCATCCTGTCAATATTGCTATCATTACATAAACATATAACGCTAAAGGACTTAAGCCATTTTCCTTACTCTAATACCATATTTTATGCAACTATACGGCGGTGAGCCCCAGTACTAAATTTATTCTCGAATAACAAATAATGTATAAATTATTATTCCGTCAGTAGTAGTATTAGTCAGGCGCCAGTGTTCCCCAAACTACTGTGCTCTTCCAATGCTGACGATCAACTGCCCGTAGATTTTTTTTTTTTTCGGAATGACTTATTGCTGTTGGCCGAAGGTGGCCTTCACAGCTTCACCGGTCAATTGGCGAGCGCAGATGGCTCTCAGCCCAAAAATTTATGCAACGGGCCTAAGGGTGTCCCAGAGTGGGACGCGAACCTCGGCTTAGGGCGTTGCTCGGTGGAGGGCTAGGTAACCTAGTATACGTTTGGGCAGAAAAACGACCGGGCACGTGCCGGTATCGTGAATAGGGACTGGTCGAACCTACAGGGATTCGCGGCGAAGGCCCCCGCCGGCGGGGACGGAATCTCGGTCTTGATGTGTTTCGTGTGTTCTGAAGCAATTGAGATGCTTTACGCTTTTTGCCTGTCGCAATGGCAACAGTGATCGGATCATCTGCCCGTAGAAGCGTGCGCCATCTATATAAACGCGAGTTCCTTGTGACGTCACATCCATAAAGCATCAGTGTTGCTATTAAAATCGATTTGCAACTAAACAAAAGTGTGAAATTAAAAATACTGTAAGTAAAATATATCACAACACATAAATCATTTCATTGCCTATACATACAGTTGTAGGTAAATACTCCATAAAAAGTATAAAATATGTATGAGCACATCGCAATTTGTAACTATTTCAAAAACTGCACGTGCACAAAATTCAAATAACGGTGAGAACAATAAATTCGGCTCTTAATTAATTCATAACATCAAATTAACACTTTTCATTTCACCAGTCACGCGATTGTCGAGTAAAGCCTTGCATATCAATCGGCTTTAATTCGGTATTCGGTTGCGTAACGGGTGACTATTCGTTACGTGGGCGAGACACTTTTCCGAAAAAGTATTGACTTTTTTTCACTTTCACTGGCCTGAGATAATTGCTTTTCGTAATTAATGCGGGCCTCGCCGGCGACTCGCCGAGCGGTAATTATCGGAGCCTTTGATCGGCAATCAAGATTTGTGATTTCAATTCGATTTGTATTCATTTTGTCAACTTTAATATAATAATGTGCGGCATGTGTCGGCGTGTCTATGGTAGTATTTTTAACACATACCGATACGCATTTCGTGTTACTGCATATGAGTAGATAGACATGGTGTGCGTGCCTTTCAATAGGACGTTTAAAGATGGTTGATGATGTCTTATGGCATATGAAGGCAAATGGCGACACCACTATATCGTTACCGAGGCACTAGTTTTCCCGAAGGACCCACAAATACCAGCTTCATGTAACACTTGTGGTGAAGTAAGTTGCGAAAAGTTGATTGAGAGTTGCCTTTTAACTTAATGTTTTCATCACTATAATAATAATAGTTTATTTAATGACATAAAACAGTAACTATGGACTTTTCATGTTACTAAAATTATAACTGTTAATCTGATCAACGAAACAAACTATTGCCACTCACACATTGTTTTGTGACTGCACTAGCCGTATAAGCAAAACGCGTAAACGTCACGATTTAAAAAAAATCTCAAAAATAGTGACGTGTAACTAGGGCTAGCATTAAGAATTTCCACAAAACAATACCCTAAAATCAAGTTTAGAATCCTCTAGTATAATCACGGGCCTTACAGTGCGAAACCAACCGCCAACTTAAGAGTAACTGGTCCAAAACACGTGGCGTATAGTTTTCATTTTTATCAGGGCTATTTTATGAGTAGCAACCGATCGATTGTTTCAAACTTACTTTCGTAATGGCAGTCGTATTATGTTGTATTGGTCGATGAACTGGTTCGTTCCATTTTTATAGAAAAGTTCGATAAAGGAACATTTAAGGAACAAAGCTGATCGATAAATTATGTTACGAGCACCACAGATAAAAAAAATATAATAACTAGTACGATTAAATGCGGTGTAGTGGTCTATCAAGCTACGACGGAGAAGCATGAAGAAACCTAACGCAGTAGCCGCTACATCGTCTGTGCCCTTAATGTAATAAGTCATTATAGTATTCAGTATAATATAAATTAACGGTATTGATATTAATACCGTTAATTTATATTTCTTTTAATTTCAATTTTTCAAGACTCGAGTCCAAGCAACACCATTATAACTAAATTGTGCTGTCGTCAACGTTGAAAATTTTCTGACAAAAATAATCCTAAATAACAAGCCGAAAGATGGTTACAAAAATTTAAGAACGTATTAAATTAGACAATCATCATTTGATGTAGTTACTTTTTGCTTCTTAAACCCATGCACAGTATTATAATTGTTTGATATAAATATTTCAATATAACCTCAACCCAAGGGCACTAGCGTATTTCTGTCAGCATATAAAATTTACTATACAGCGAGAAAAATTCACCTTGCATTGGACACGTTACCTTATTGGAAGACAGTTTTGGTATCAGCAAGTAGAAGTGGCAGCGGGCTGGTCACGTATGTCGCAGAACCGGGCCGTCGGAGCAGATGAGTTCCGGAGTGGAGGCGCGTCTTGGCAAGCGTAGCGTAGGACGCCCTCCAGCCCCATGGACGACGACTTGCGAAAGGCGAGGTGGAGCTGGATGAAAAAGCTGAGGTCCGGGATGTCTGGCGCAAAATGAGGAGACTATGTCCAGCATTGGACGGCTATAGGTTGAAGAGAGAGAGAATTCAATCTTTTAATTTTAAAATAGCTAAACAATGCGTATAAACATTAGACATTCATATATAGCAGTAAATGTTTTAGTAACTTCTTTGGAAAAGCCAATGTGCACTGCAAATCGTACAACACCTTTTACAGTAAAAAGCTATTAAGCTAATTCAATTTAAGCAAATACTAAACTATTAATCCGTGCCGGCTTTGTGAAACGCAGAAGCAAACTGGACGCAAGCGTAATTTGCTTAAACGAACATCTTAAATGCTCTTAAATAGGGTCCAGTAGTCCCCTAGTGGTTTACAATTACAGCAAATTGTATAGAATGTTGTTACTATCGCTCTAAGTACTGGGTAACTCAGTGCATGCACAAAGTTCTCAAGAAATCAGCTTTTATTCGCTAAAAAATAAGGTCTAAATTTACTTGCTTCTTATCTGGTCAGTTTAATGAAAATGACTCTAAAATCTCGCAGACTGACCATTATTTATACCTACTTGTGCTGACCTAGTATATGCACATAAAAGTATAAATTCTAATAAGCTTAGATATTCCAGTTTAGGACATTAATGCTCGTTATGATTTGATGAAAGTTTATATATATTTTACTCCTACCGTAACTGTTTGAACATTTCTTCATTTAAAAATACTAACTATTTTACAATTGTGACTATGACTGATAATGGGTAAGGAGCATAACTAAACTATTAAAATTTTGTACCATGTAAGAAGAGATTCAGTTTTGGAATAATAAATAAAAAGTAAATCACATGTGACACCTATACATATTAAATTGTACGATGTAGATATCTTCTTCTCAACACAGCCAATTGTCCACAACGGAGGCCTCTTTCAATGACTTTCAACTGTACAATCCATTAATAAAATATGATTAGTTATTATATTGACATGTATTTCTCCCATGGCAATAATGTGCATACTTGCAGAATAGCAAAAATATAAAATAATTATCTAATATAATAACTTATTTACCATTACTGAGTAGGTAAGTTGGCATCTAAGCTGTTTTTCTTCGATCCCTAATAACTTTCTCAGGTAAGTTGGTGACATGTTCTGTAGAAAAATATATCATTGCTAACTTAATTTTTTTGTAGGAAATCATTTTCATCATAAGAGACATTGCTAATTAAGTTTACAATAAAACAGTTTAATTAGTAATATTCGTAATTAAAAATTCAAAGTAGACTAGTCACAAATTGCGAATCTCGCTATTCACGAAGACTTATTATTCCGAATTCCAATTCGCTAATTCGATATTACCAGTGACGATTCAATCATCGATGTGCGTTAACTCAATGGCATCTTAATATGCTGGCTTATTAATTTTCATGCCATCCAATATTCATAGAGACATGATGCCATTCGTTTCGATTAATCATTCGATATTCTTTTTTCTGATAATACGATTATATCGTTTCACCATTACATATATGGACATAATATGGGATGGGTTGATGACATCCTAGAACATGCACGTTCAAGTTACATCGCTTATGCGAAAGAATGATATTGCGATATTAAAAAACTTGTTCGACTTGTTAATCGTGATATTCCATCGAATAATATCAGACATGATAGAATTAACCTCAGCTCTTTCAAGTGGAGTACACATTCATTTACCAAATTTCATTTATCGGAGAACACAAATCAACTAAGGAATGCCAATCCCCAATACACGTGGAGCACATCGCTTTGTACGGTTCGGAGAACATACACTATAAAAGAGTGCCCTTTTCCCTAAACCTTAAGAAATGCGATGAAAAAATGGGACGGTGAAATTGGATTATGGACATATGTAGTACCATGGCACGTTCTCCAAAATTCACTATAGGACAAAAAAGCTGCTGCCCACCATTGTTAGAATCGTTTCTCTCAGTTCCTATTCTCAAAAGGACAGTAATCGAAGACCAAATTAAAGCGATGAGAGTCAAATTATCCGAATCGAGATAGCGCAAAAATCTTTTAGGGTCTTCTGCTATGGTTTTAACCTTTGCTTAAGGCCATGAAAAAGGAATCCATGAGAAAGACAAACAGTGACGATAGTTATTTTGTTAAATTTCTTTGAAATTATATAAAATACGGATTTTTGACTAAGCCGGAGATCCTTGGATCCGGTTTCCTTTTTTGTTGTAGACTTCGATAAAGAGACAAGCTACAGATGTCAGAGGATTAAGAGGATCAAGTTTTAGATTCCAGACATCTGTCAGATCCATCACGAGTTAAGAACTTTAACACCATAGATATACCTAATGTGTATAAGTTGTACTAAGGTTTCGATTCTCAATTTATTTTTCTACGGAAAGAGATACTCTAATTACATTTTTCTCCAGCCGGATTCCACAATGTTCTTCGATTCGCAAAAACGATACCGAACAGAAACCGTTTTAGAGACACTGTCTATCGATGACTATCAACGAACGGCACTGATAAATGAAATTGAATAGAACACCGGCTAATAGAGTGGCGGTAATGACATCGAATTCTGGCTTAAGTAATGAACTGCGATCGACGGATAAGCCGAAAGGCCGAATGAGATCGTCGAACTCTGTCTGCGGTTACGTGAATTCGTTAAATTGAATTTTGCAGTCCTAATGACTCTAGTGTCAAATTGAATAATTTATAAAAGAATGGATTTTCTTCTTATTTTTTTGCTTTTTTATATTTAACAGGGATCCATGAAATATGGTCTTATTGATAATAAAACAATAAAGTCAATCGCATATTAGCTTGCTATCTTCACACGACTGACTAATCAATTAAGCTACTTTTAAGATCTGTCGGAATCGGGTTTTATTCATTTTAACCGACTTCAAAAAAGTAAATTACTCAATTGAACCGTATTTATGATTTTTTATATTTATTCGCGAATATCTCCGTCGATAATGTAGCGATTTTAATTATTTTTTTTTGTTGGAAATAAAATACTTCAGAAATAGTTCCATGATAAAAGCCTGGGTTAGATAAGAGAGACCAGAAAAATCGAACTTTTCAAAATAGACTCTGAGCAACTACCACTTAATAGGAAATTTACTCCAGTAATTTCTTTTTTACAAATCACTCAAAATTGTAAAAAAAAAAAATTTTTACGCAACGAATTCTTTAAAAATTTTGATGTCGGTGCGAAGTGCTAAACAAACTATTTACCTTCATAATATAAAAAAGTAGGTAAGAAAGAGCAAAGGTAAGCAAGCGTAGCGTAGGACGCCCTCCGGCCCGATGGACCGACGTCTTGCGGAAGGTCGCTGGTGGGAGCTGGATGAGAAAGCGAGGACCGGGATATCTGGCGCAAAATGGGGGAGACCTATGTCCAGCAGTGGACTGCGATAGGTTGAAGAGAGAGAGAGAGAGGTAAGAAAGGCAAATCCATACAGAGTTATTGATTTACTTGGCACCGACTTCAAAATTATAAAACATCATTTAATTTATTTCATAAGTCCTCTATAAGCCTCTCGTGTAACCGGAAAGTGTAGGGGTTGTGAATTGTAATTACCCCAATCTGCATTACCCGCTTTATAAGATATTCTCCCGCAGTAAATCGTAGCTAACTTCATATGCCAAATGAGACGTGACGCGATAACGCGTCCTGAGCGAGTCGCGCGTACAACATATTATTTTTTTACAAATAAAAAGTATTTTCTTTGAAAAAGTAGCCTTAATTTTTCTTATTACATCAGCTACCTGCCAGTAAAAGTTCCGACAAAATCGGTGCAGCCATTTGAGAGAATAGCCGGAAAAGAATTTTAAAAAATATATATTTTTGTGTAGGCTCCGTATTTTATTCATATATAAAATTTCATTTATATGTATAGATGACCAACAAACTATACAAAACTGTTATTTAACTAGCCTTAAGATTCAGTTGGCAAACACACAGCTTAAAACATATACCTAAGCCATTTGTTAATCTAATGTGTTTGTTGTCAAGGGCCCACGGTCTCGAGGTAAATCGAATAAACTTGGCTTCACCAACCAAACACTCATTGAAACTAATTACACAAGTAATGAGATTTTCACGTCACCTATTCGTTAGTATAAACATTGCCACCGTTAAATCAAAATCAAAAGCTTCTCTGAACAACTTAATTAAGTACTACCAATGATATTCGTTATATATAAAGGTAGATACGCCACCTGTGCTTCAAAAACGAACGCCGAAGAGAGTACAGTTGTGTACTCTTTGTTTAGGTAAATGTACAGTCGCCATCTGTGCATTATATGAGCAGACAAGGTGACCAAATACATCTAACAGTTTAAAATATCAATAACTTCTATAACACAAGTGTACCATTAATATCTAAAACAACTGCTTCATAAATATCTGAGCAAGTGCTTGTCAATAAATTCTATACACCTCTTTCAATAATATCTGAACACTCAAAGTCAAGTGATAACTAGCAGATAAACAATGTTTCCTTATGTACACTTGACATTTCTTACTACTGACATTAATAACAAGCTTAAATCCACTAAAATCAATCACTACTGTGGGCGTATAATTGTTATTTTCATTGAGATGACAAATTAAAATAAGTCACGTCAACAACTACGTCATCCGAGTATCCTCATTGAACCACTGCTCGGCTATCTGCGCAAGTGGAGATGGTCAGTCTCCGGTTCTGGCTTAACTCGGTTCAGTTAAGAAAGACTCTGGATAATTGATTCGATACTGATTAAGTGTTATTCAGAAACTGTTTATGATCTAGTGTGATTAATGATATTTAGTAAAGTCATCATCATCATGGGCTCATATACGTCCCCACCTCGCGCCTACCTCGTTATAGTGTTTAGCCTTAGTGGTCGTTCGATTGGCTGACTTCACGCACAACCTTCGATTTTTTCGCAGGCGTGCGCAGGTCATCTTGATATTTTCTTTACCTAAATAGCATTGGAATTTTTTATCTTCTATAGACAAGCATTTGACCGTTCATCTCACGTGATGGTATGTGATGAGTGGCCGAAAATGGACCATGCCTGTCTAGAAACAGTCTATTACTCTTGCCTTAAAGTGCCAGTTAGTAATTTCGGGAACACACAATTCCTTTGCAGTGCACATTAGAACGAAATGGTACCAAAGCGGGTTGCGACATTGTGCAGATGCGTGGTCGACATTCCACGTATCTGCACAATGTCGACGATGGTGAAAAGAGCCTCGTGGAATTAATTTCGTGTTATTCATTCGCACGTTTACCGATACCCTGTATAAATCCAAGTGCAATGCAACTCTACGACGATACTCCAGGCTTTGCAGCTAAGCGTCAGCCAGAGTAGGGTCGTCCAAGGCATATTATTTAATAGCTAGATTCCTCAAAGTCAGAGCGAGTTTAAATTTTCAAGCAAGTTTAGATAAACGTCACCTCAAGAGGAGACTGCTTGAAGGGACGCGCCCACACGGCTCACAAGACTAGATTCCTACCTCACTGCATCCGGTAGATTTCTGTCCGTCATCTGCGTACCCAATAATACCGGCATAAGCAGATCATTTATGTGCATCAAGAATTACAGTTACGGACCAGGGTAGGACCGAACCCTAAGGAATACTGGCTTCGAGTGGTGGTCAAAACAGTAGCCATCAAAGACTCAGGAACTCTGTAATTTTGATATCCAGGTGCAAAGGCCATCGAAAGTCCGAATGAAGGAATCTTGCTAATAAGGCTGACGTACCAAATTTCACACGGCAAGAGCTTCACCGTGTCTCTCGATGGCCTCACTTCATAAGTGATGGCATAAGAAGGTCCCCAAGTTGAGTGGTCCCAGCGAAACGTACTTAAAAATGATTATAATTTTAAAATTTGAAAAGACATTGTATTGGCAGGCATCGACCCTGCACCGTTCAGATTGGAGGGCAGTCCACAACAATGAGCCACTGACGCAATGCTTGCTGTATTTGTAATTGCAGTAGATGACAAGAGTAAAATCTTCAAACTTTTATGTACTGCCAGGGTCATCTCATTTTTAATACATGTATTATCCAAAAAGTTTTGAATTAAATTGTTAGTAATAGTCACAAAAATTTCCGACTAAATTTTTTCTTTGACAGTTTCGATATTTGAACCTTTTAGATACATTTGACGTTAGTGTTCAGATATTACTGAAAGTTGTGTGCATAGAAGTTATTGACAAGCACTTGCTCAGATATTAATGAAGCGGTTGTTGTTTAGATATTAATGGTAACTTGTACTGTATAGAAGTTATTGATATTTTAAACTGTTCAGATGTATTTGGTCACCTTGTCTGCTCATATATATCTGATGGCGACTGTACACTCATTCGAAATATGTGTATGTGTGCCTGTCACTGCATTCGGAACACTATTTTCGATTGTTTTGTGAGCATATCTCGAATCCATACTTTTTTACATCATTGACTACTACGTTAGACAGTTTTCTCTACACTATTGGCTTTGAGGGTTATTTGAACACAACTTGTACTCCAGGGTTTCTATTAGTTTTACTTATGAGCAGTATATATATCAGAAGCAAAAACTATGCTTTGAATAACCAGAACAATTACATTATTTGAGTATTTGTGCGATTCAGCCTAAATCGTCCCCATATTTTTCATACAGGAATCTTTGACGGCAAATTAAAGGATCGAGTCGACTGTATGCAATTGATTATTATATAACAAAAATAAGTTACTTTGGCAGTACATATACCAAAATTGGAACTATTAATACGAATAACAAGTCACGTCAGAGACTTGAATATCATGTCTATAAGCTTTAAGAAAAAAAATGCGATATTCGATACGGAGTATGTACCTTATAAAATCTCTACTGACGTTGAATAATGTATAGAAATGAATCCTAAATATTTCACACAGTATGCAATTCTCTGATAGAACGTCATAAATCAATGAACCGTAGAATATTAATTCAAAAATATATAACACTTTTTCCTAAATAAAATGCATGAGGTACGAAAATGCAAATATTCACGCTGAATGACCCATTGGCACGGTTATAAAAACCACGCTAATTACTGAGTGTTCATTAATTATTACACTTTGTCACTCTACTGTGTCAACATGACCACAGTCTAATAACGAAACAGTATAACTCACTATTAACTATCGTTGTGGACTGTCAGTCTAAACATTACTATTTTGTAAAGTCATGGCGAAAATTGCATTATGTTGCGTTATGGTAACAAATATGATCTGATGAATGACTGAAATTAAAGATTATTCTGAGCTAAGTATTTATAATACAATTGATACAACTTCAGAAATCGGTCCTCGTTTCTCATGTAGCTCACAGTGTAGCTTTAGAAAACTAAAATCTTAGCTGGTTTAACAAATACATCACGTTTACACCTCGTGAGATCTCTCATTAAACTAATCATAATGGGCAAAATTTTCAGGAATGAGTAAATTTCTTGATATAAACAAATCCTTTACAGATACTTTTTGTATGGTCAATAATTAATGATGTTTTATATGAATCTACCACCGCAGAAGAAGCTAATAAGTTTATTTTAAAAATATTTACAATATTTAAAATTATCAATAAAACCTAGTCATTGATTGACTATGATAAAAATAACATTAATTTTACACATGAATGAATGAATGATTTTCAACCTGCTCATAATATAAACACCGTCAGCAACCAGTATATTTTTTCGTAATTCGTTCGTTAATAACCCTACTGCAAACGTATTGTACTGTGGCACCGCTGGACCGTGGCGGGCCGCGCACGAGATCTCGTTAACTACACGCTGTATAAATATTAATAGGTTTCGCATGCATCGCGCCTACAGTGAGCGTCGGAATAATTGTTCGTTTTCAGTGAACACTGTGAAATTCGCCTTGGTTTCCCTCTGGCTTTCTTCGCATTGAAAACGGCGGGTCTTTGTCGTGACGTATTGCCAGTGGTAGAGGAAAATATTCACGATTTACCTTTATAACTAAGCTATTAGAAGGTCCAGATAAATGAGTAATTTTCATATCAATTAAAAAACCTAATAAATAATGGTCACCCACGTGACCAAATGGAATCCGCGTTATAGGCCCGTAAAACGCGTTACGCAGTGGTGTGCGCATCATATTTTCAAATTCGCAGTGCATACCCTGTGCGTCCAGACAACCCAGAAAATCGGCTACATACTAAATGATCCCCAATTATTCGCCCATTTTCCTCTACAGATTAGAAACCAAAGGCGATTTGCTGTCATCGACAGTACTCAATTATTATTGTCACTCACTTTGCATACCCTATCATATCATCTCGCGCACGCCACTGGCATTACAGCCCAATTTCCCAATTGCCATGCTACCCTGTGTTTCGGAAGGTTTCTCTGATAGCGTCTACGGATCGGGCTCAAACACGTTAGCCTAGTCTTGGCCCGTATTCTAGAACGAGACTCAACAGTGACCTTTACTTAAATTGAGTTACAAAGGGATGGCACTATTTATCGTTTAGAACGCTATCCCTTTCAACTGTATTCAAGTAAAGCTCAACGCTTGAGTCTCGTTTTAGAATACGGGCCTTCGTCTTAGCCGTTTGAACGCCAGGAATCCAGACAGAATAGACAATCTATTGTTTATGACGCTTTGAGGTGTCATTGGCGTAGAAAGGGATAAGTCCACGTGAAAGTCTTTAATGGTAGCCCTCTTTCAGTAGTACACATATAAGCTTAAGATGATATAAATAAATTTGTTCATAATATATACTCGCGTAGGTATACAATTCAATTAATTTCATATTAAAACAAGTTAATATACTTTCACACATGACATCTTTTATTGTGAGGATAAAATACCAAATACAAGCTCATCAATTGCACAAAATCATTTCATATATTCGTGCTCCACAATAAAATTGATATTTGCACGGACATTGTAGCGTTGAGACCGGTTCATGCAATATGCAGTGATTGAAAGCGCTTTATTGTAACAGTACCACTTTGCATTGCAACGTATCTAACAGATTTGATTTAATTGACAGTTCTGACTGAATATTTGTGTTAACCGTATTTGTGTTGAACTGTACCGATTTCTTCTCTATTTATAAAATTTATAGGTATATTTTTACAATAAAATATGCACAGTACTCGTAAAGGGTGATAAGGCCTTAGTCGTCCATGCGGGCCCAGTGCTGATTGGCAGACTTCACGTACAACCTCTTCGCAGGCGTGCGCAGGTTTCCTGACGGTGTTTTCCTTCGCCGTAAGAGCGTCGGAGAAACGTAGACATAATTTCGAAAATGAAAAGGATTTATACCTGCACCCTGCAAATCGAAACGCAACAGTGCACACCAATAAGCCACCGTCGCTCTCGACTAAAAGGTTATCTTTTAGAAATACTTTACCACACGACTCACTAAATGAATCTTTAAAATACTTATTTACCTAATAAAGTAATATTACCAAACATCTCATTATGAATAATAATTCACCAAACATATCACAAAAATCAACTTTTTAGGTCAATTTAGTAAAAAACTAATTAAACACTGGAATATCGACTAAAAGGTTATCTTTTAAAATACTTTACACGACTCACTAAATAAATCCTTAAAATACCTTTTAACCTAATAAAGTTATATTACCAATCATCTCATTATTAAATAATAATTCACCAAACATATCACAAAAATCAACATTTATATGTCAATATAATTAAAAACTAGAATATGTTAAAATAACAATGTGAAGCAAACTTGTAGCATCTAAGTTGCATATATTAATGCATGCATATATTAAGTGGCATATATTAATTTTACTATACAAGCGGGGTGACTGCTTTTCTGCTTGACGTCTTAAATATGTGAGATTAAACCCAAGCATGAATCTTAATCCTTTCAGATACAATTTCAACCCATCAAGCTCCTATGAGAAGCTACGTGTTTATTTATTTAATTAATAATATCCACTTTATGCCATCCGAGATCATGATAATCTAGATTAATGAAACGTAAAAGTACTATGGACCGTGAAATTGCATCGACATATTGCATGCTGCAAATGAATCAATAGACACGGTGTCCGCCATCTTTATCTCGGACTTGCTTCTTTACAAACAAACTTGAACGATTTGCTGAGATATATAAGTGGCATTTACCATAAAACAAAACCAAACAATTGGATAAACTTAAAAAAACTTGTGACTCTTTCTCGCAAAATGTTTCGAACGAAGTTTGATGAAAACTTTTTCGTATAATTATTTGTTGATCGGAATACAAGGCATTGGGACTGGGCGGGCAAAGCAATCGAATATTTATGTTCCAATTGTATAAAAACACGGTACTCAACCCATACATTTATCAATTTATATTCATGTCCAATTTAACAAATATTATAGGATATAAGGGATGGTATTGATACATTACCTTAAGATACTACGGACTAATACTACGGAAAGATAATTACTAATTATAAAGTGTACCTACATTGCACGTACTATTAATTCGTTATAATAAATTTAAGTGTATATTCCAGTAGCGGAAAACACATATGGAAGTCATGTTATGTTGCGATTCGAGTAATTAATTGCATGTAAAAGTTAATTCGGTGTAATCACATTTAATTATCTTTTATTGATATAAATGTACGTATATCTTATCTGTTTAAAATTAAGGCGGGACCGGTAATAAACTATCACGGAACATGGCGTGGTGTGTTACAGTAAATGCAATCCAACCCGGCGAGAAAGCGCAAGGTTTTCTAGACATGTTTTAAATGTAACGTGGAGGTATTTGTAATAGTTATAATAAATACTTCGACGGTACTATATCAGAGGCTTGATGGACCAACGACTTGCGAAAGATCGCTGATGGAGGCTGGTAAACAGCGGAGGAGACCTATCTCCAGAAGTGGACGATATGTTGAATAGATATTATCAGATTTTTTGAACTATGTGTTTCCCGATTATTACAACCTGGCCGTCTTCAAGGCAGGCAAGTGAATAGGCTGTTTTTTACGTAGGCATGATCCATCCTCGGCCGTATCATCACTTACCATCAGGTGAGTTGGCGGTCAAATGTAAATAAATATAAATCTATAGAGGATAAAAAATATAGTTATATATATTGACCCCAGTCATGCGGGTATATGCCCGTAGGAATTAATATGACCGGAATATCTTGCGCAAAATGGGGAAGACCTATGTCCAGCAGTGAACTGCAATAGGTTAAAGTAATAATAACTTACCGGGTGCGCGGGCGGCATGCATAAGTCGACCACAGGCGCTCGCGGCGCATCACCGCTCTTGCACTCCGTCTATACACTCACACCCTGGGAACAATGATAGCATTTTATCAATCAACTAGTCTTCAAAGGCTTGCTTGATCAATGGTATAGGGGAAATTGAGCCGTACGAGATTGAACGATCATCTTCACCTGATGGAAAATGACATTGCTATTACGTTTTTCTTGCGTGCGAAGGGTGTCGAAGGCAAACACACATTCAAATTATAGCGGCCCAGGAAGCAGCCACAGTGAGAGCATTATCCGATGCGGTCATTAGATGACGTTTGCTTGATTATAGAGTATTAAATTAATATTTTTTAACCAAGTCCCCAGCGAATATAAATAGCCTTCTTGTTTTGTCAGTATTTCTTTAGTAAAAGAAATTGGTTGATACTGTAAACAAAATGTAAAAACCAAATACGTTTTAGTAATTTATATTGTAAGTTTCCTTTCTAGTAATGCATAATTTTTTTTTGTTTTAATTTCTAAACTAATATTTTGTACTTGTGTATTCTTTTTCTTATTATGTCTTTTTTCCCTTTTTGTTCTGTTTTAAGTTCGTTTTATTTTTTTTTTTTTATATTTTAGTATACAATTATTGTAATTTTAATAAGTGCGTGTTATAAATTGAAATAACCTCATTTTAAATTAAGTGACGATAACTCGTTCTTTAGGTCCGTCAGAATATCGGTGTTGTTACGGTACGCGTCTGTTACAATCAGGCGCGCGTCGTTTCAACTTATGCCGAGGCGGGTCCTATTGACCTTTTTATGTATATTTTTTTTTTTCAAATTATAGCGGCCCAGGAAGGCACACGTGAGAGTCTATCCGATGCGGTCATTAGATGACGTTTGTTATAAGAGATGTAATAAATATGCTGGCGGCTTCTTATGAGACTGTGCAGTTTTAACGAAATTAACCAAGGTAAATCGACCCGGAAATACTCCTGATGGCAGCGTACTAGTAGTCATCACAAATTACCTGACACCTGTCTATGACAGAACGGCATTGAAGGAGACCAACAACCAGTGGCGTACACTCCGTATAAGCAGTGTATACCTTGGGGTTCCCGATAACTTGGGCAATCGACAAAATACCGAAAGATCCCTCTTTTACTCCAAATGACTTGGGTACGCTACTCATAATCTGTTACCGCGACTGCCAATACTGATATATATTCTCCTTCAATGCGTCAATCTGGTAGCCCGGGACGGGAGATATAAGATCCATTATAAGTACCAAGCAATTTTAATTGCCGCAGTGCCCTCACACTGTAACACAAAAGTGCATAATACTTGCATTTCACGGGACGATATCTGGTACCTACCTAGACGACTCAGTACCGACTACCGAGTCTACGCCTCTTTTTCGCTTATCTCGATACTTTGCAATATATTATGTTAATAACGGTAAAGGCTTTAGATATTTTCATCCATTTTATTTATTTAACAAATACATACGTTTGCAAACACATGTTATGCAAGCCCCTATTTCGAGATGGATTGGATCGCGTCGTGCCAGATTCCAACAATGGTGGAGACGCGCAAAAAGCAGCCATTCATACGCTTACGCTGTGCCAAATAAGAACTAGACTCAGTGGAATTGTGGTTTCGAAAAAGCTGCGTGTACTATTATATAGCCGGGTGTAATAGGTTTTTTTACAATACATGTGCCTATAGTTGTGGGTAACAGAAGTTTCCACTCCAAACAGTCTTAATCTACGTATAGATATTGATGCTGTTTTCGCTTATATGAGACTAATTTAGACTGTTTCTATAAGATTATGTCCTTTAGTTGAAGTAGTTCGGTTGACCGGACTACTGCAACTTTTAAGTTGCAATCGTACGGTTCGTACTAAGCACCGGACTTTTCATACTTATTTAGTAGTACTATCTTAATAGATGTAATATACACAACGCCATCTAGTGAACTTGTTATCTGGGTAAAACTACGAATTAACTTATTTATAACACACACACACACACACACACACACACACACACGCGCGCGCGCGCGCGCACACGCACACACACACACGCATACAAATAAACACACTCTGGCATGAACACAAGCGCACTAGTTTTCATCAACTATAAAATAAAAGTCGTTCTGTGTATAATTGTATTCCGTTTTCCTCATGTACTGTAAACACTTTTGTTTAAATATGTAAGGGGGTGGAGTTGGCTACCTGAAATACAGGATATATCCTAGTCCAGGTGTCAGCCCACCATTGTGTATTAGACCCTATGTTTTTGAATATTGTATCCTGCATAATATGTAAATGGTGAGGAATAAACGATTATTATTATTATTATTATATTTGTCTTTAGTAAATATTCATATTAATATTCATTTATTGCGCATGTTGGTTAGCAATGATTTTTTATAATATAAGTACAGGTTCGTCAACATAAGTATTAGACATAAAAACAATGGGACCAATGCAAACGGTTATTTTCGGACACACAAATGCTTGTACTGCCGGGAGATCGAAAACAGGACTCATAGTATCATCATTACGGTTTCTCAAACATTACACCACATAGCTCGTCAAATTATGGAATTTCATAAATCCTATAAAATTTTCAGGTCATAACCGTAATAATTGTTGATACATCCTAATAAAATCGAACATGGCTCTAATAACCCAACAAAAAGCAATTAACCCTTTGACTGCCATCAACCCTGACACAATCAACATTATTTTATTTGTCAGCCACCGATGACTGACATGGCAGTCAATGTATTAAGCGTGCGAAGGGTTACTACCTAAGCCATTCAGTGTTGGAAGCCAACAAACATAGCCATTTCATTTGCATTGCTGCCCATGCGTGAAAATAAAATATTACTTCACTCGCAGTTAGTGTCAACGAATGTGTTACCCACCTCGAATTGTGTAGAAAACACCAATGACGCATGCGCACTGCGGTGGTAATGAGACTCCCGTACAGTTAGCCTAAAGGTTAACTTCCACTAAAAGATAACACTGTACCAATTAGGTCGACACTTTAGTTACGCTGTAGATCTTGCAAGATAATGTCAAGTTACATCCCGGTGCCTTGTATCTTGTGCAAAGCGAATATTTGAAAGATGTTTTATGTTACAAAGTGTACAGGACGAAGAGGGCGCTCAACTGATGGTAATACGATATAGATACGCCTGACCGTGACACAACAGCATAAAAGTAGATTTAAGGTGTTTATTTGTGATTATTTATGGAAATTTAATTGTGCTCATACCATTTAATGGAATTATTACGGTGCTTTTTAGAGATAGTAAATATAAACATAGTTTAAATCAAATTCATCGGAAGAGCAAAAGCGGATGTGCGTTTACTCTTATATATCACGCATGAGTACCAGATTGTGTTGGAAACGGCAAAAAACTCAATCGGAATCATTACAGCTATTATAATGATCATAACTACTTTCCACTTGATTGTCTTTTTGTTGACAGATTTTACGTTTGGTAACAGTAATAAATAATGTAGGCACAGCACTAATCACCGCATGCGGTCGCCCGTAGAAATCTACTCCACTTTTTAACATTTCACTTTTGTTGATATATAGCCAGACAATTCTGGTGCACTTTTTGCTGGAAACTGCACGGCGTCGCTTGTAAAATATAGTCAGTGAATATTTTTAGCAACTCTTTGTTTTAAAAGGCGATTTACGGTAGCGTATTTTTATACAGGTGAAGAAGTCCTTATTCCAGAACTTTATCGTGTGTGTTTTAATTTGTTCTTTGAGACATTTATATCTAAAGTTTTAAAAATAATCTAACAACTTCACGTAAAATTTTTGATTGATTAATATAATATTGTAATATTTGCTTTATAACTGAGCCCAAGCTATTTGTTTCAGTCATTAAAACACATGTCTCATTTTATAAATAATGTACACAAAATAAAAATAAACACGTATAATTTTCTAAGTTAAACCTCGAAAACTACGGAGTTAAATCATATAACTACGTAGTTGTATGTATTCCGGCGGTTAATAGGATAAAAATCATCAGTTAGGACAATCGTGTACGTTTTCAATTTTTTTTTTATAATAAAATTACATCTACAGACTCATGGTTCGTACTCTTTTTAGTTTAAGATTATTTTGTAAATTAATTATTATAACATAATGTTAGTGCTCCGCGCATGGGGCAAAAGAATAGGTTAAAGGGGGAATGGGATAACAGTCAGAATTAAAATAACTAAATATTTACATTAGGTAAAGTAGGGGGTGAAAATATAGAATAAAGGAAATAAATAACATCATAAATACTCTCTCTATCTCTGTTTTATATTTATATAATAATAGTAGCAAGAACTCTTACATTATTTAAGTCTTACTCTTTCTCCTAAAAATATATTTACATCTTGAATTATTACAATAACAACTTAAAATTAATACGTTTCCATGATGTCCATGTGGCCACCACCGATGCACTCCTTTAAGGTGCAGATGTTGAGGTGGATGGACCAGGAGAGTGGGAGTTCGTACTGTTTTTATTTAAACTAAACCAGAATACATTTTAGAAACCAAATATAAAGAACAATAGTAATAGATAGCACCTAAAGACTTTGCAAACGTCGCCATCATCATCATTACAGCATAATATGTACACTTTTGAACGAAAGCCTACCCTAATGATTTCCACGTGGACCGATCCCTAGCAGTTGACATCTATCTGCTACCCGCACCTTAACCAGGTCATCAGTGCATCTGGTTGGGAGTCGGGCCTACGCTTCGGTTTTCGTTACGTGGACGCCACTCGAGATCCTTTCCGTCCCATCAGCCATCGGTTATACTCACTTTGCGCCTTGCCTACTGCCACTCCAACTTTCTGATCCTGTGTGCTATGTCGGTCACCCTAGTTCTCCTACGTTATTCTCGTTTTGGATCTTATCGCGTAAGGAATCACCTTTCCATAGCACATATTGTCAGCTCCCTTTGAAAACGTCATCATCATCATCATCATCAGCTCATTAAACGTCCCCACCGAGGGGCACGAGCCTACCCGTATAGGGTGATTAGGCCTTAGTCGTCCACGCGGGCCCAGTGCGGATTGGACGACTTCACACACAACCTTCCAATCTCTTCGCAGGCGTGCATGAAGGTTTCCTCACGATGTTTTCCTTCACCGTAAGAGCGTCGGATAACGTACATATATTTTTCGAAAATTCGAAAATACATTGGTACGTGTCGGGATTTGAACCTCAGCCCTCCCGGTAGGAAGGCGACAGTCCACACCACTGAGCCACCGACGCTCCGCTTTGAAAACGTATTTGCACCTAATAAAGATGTAAACTATGCAGGTTAATTCAAGCGAAATGTTTATTGTACCAGTTTAACGCAGCTCTACTTTCCTTGACCTTCGCAACATCTTAATTTGCTGTCCATAAAACGTAGACAATGCGTAATGGAGTTTTAATAGAGTGAAGTTAATTGATATGTTCAAAACAATGAGCAAATTCAGAATAAGAAAATGTATCGTGGGAATATATGTCTATAATCAACGAAGGCGGACTTTGAGTTTGATGGGCAGAAAGTTTTTAATTCATATTTTGAAAGTCGTCATTAACATCATCGTTTCCTTCGTACAGGCCACTGCTTGAATAGGCCTTCCAAAATGTTACTCAATGTGATGATGGAGAGCCCAACCCACACATGACTTGTTGGTTGAAAGTCCTATAAAAGTTTGCCCAAAAAGTCTTGGTTCTTGTAAAACTCCCTTCTAAAGGACTCTCGAGCTAATATTTAGTGTATTTATGTCTTCAAAAAGCGTTTGACAAATAGTTTTCTAATTCTGTGATAAATGACCTCATGTTTTTTGGATGAGAGATCTCAGGTGTAGAGAATGTAATGTAATAAATATGTTTTGAAGAAAGCAGTTACAGTCACATACATGAGCCATAAAGTAGTACTAATTCTGTATGCTGCACTTAACGCATTAAGCATTATTTCTATTTCATATAGTTTACTTGCTAAAGTGTGTTGTTCATTGAAACAAATCATTAAATCAAAATACCTTTAAATATTCTCATCAAATTGTCTTGATTGGAAAGCCATCACGCAACAATTCCGGTCCACAGTAATAACACAGAATATCTAACCTCTATAAATATATCTAAGAAAAAGACCTAAACAAGATTAAGATATTCATGAAGACGACCTCGACAATATTTTATTACCGACCAAGACTTGCCTAGATCTAGGTCAGCTCTACTTTTGGGTTTGCGATTCTCGGTGCACCAGTAGACATACTAACACACAATTTCGCTTTGCCTAGAGAGCATTTGCCGAAATGGAGGATTAACCGGTTTATTCAATGTTCCGCGAGCTGTTTTAGTATCACCTGATGGTTTCGCGGAAAGTGGTTTTAGGTAGCTCTCCTTGTACTCGTAATTATTATGAACTTGTTTTTATGATTTATCGATGATCTGGTTAAGGTGGCGGGTAGCAGATGGATGTCAACTGCAAGGGATCGGTCCGCGTGGAAATCATTAGGGGAGGCCTTCGTTCAGCAGTGGACATAACTAGGCTGTAATGATGATGAAAATGATGATGTTTTTATGATTTATCGGCCTCTTGATGTCTATTGATACAATTATAGTGTTGGTTTATTATTTACTCCTCAGCGTAACCACTTCGGTCAAATTAAATACGATTTGATTTGCAAGTTACGTCATTGTTTTAATAAATATATATTTCTTGTCTAATTAACATTAGGTTGAGTGTTTCTGTCGCTCTCCTACGGGGAGGGCTGTGGTTCAAATCCCGCCACGTACCAATGTGTTTTCGAATATGAAAAATATATGTATGTTATCTGACGCCATTACGGTGAAGGAAAACATCGTGAGGAAACCTGTGCACGCCTGCGAAAAGATTCAAAGGTTGTGCGTGAAGTCGTCCAACCCGCACTGGGCGCGTGGATGACTAAGGCCTATACACCCTATACGGGTAGGCTCGTGTCCCTCGGTGGGGACTTTCAATGGGCTGATGATGATGATGATGTGTGTTTCTTTTCCAAAACACAAAAATATATCATGTAAAACGGCGGGATTTTGTTAACCAATTCATCTAAGCTGTAAACTAAATGCAATCACTAAATTAGCGACACGAAAAAGGTTATAAACTGGTTTATGCAAGATGGCATTTTCCTCCGTACAACGTATGGCATAATGTAAGATAGCTATTTAAACTAATGCGAACAAGCCGAGCGTTGCTTAGAGCAATGCGTCTGAGCGAATGCGATGTGATGCGCGGTCCCGTTGCGCAGGTATCAATAGCGCATCAGCGCCCATTACGCCGCATCTGCGCACGCGCAACACCGTATTCGGGAATTGATCAGGATCCGGAAATAAGTTATCTTGGTTATTTATATTCATAATACGAAATTGTTGTTTTTGTTGTCCTTACGACTTACAAAAATTGCCAAACAAACACTTCTGTCTCATAATAAATATAAGTAAGTTTAAATGCCAGTTAAATATAAATATTTCGTCAGTTTTAAGAAAGATAGATAATATCCATACACAGATCTTGTATTACTTGGCCGACTTTAAAATTATCAAAGAATTATTGAACCATTTCTATTTGCCTAGCTAAATATTTATTTTAGATTCTTAGTTTGAAGTCGGTATTTTTTTGTTATTTTTATTTTTTACAATTATATAACAACGCTCACTGCTTCACAACAATATTTTTGAATATTTGCCTTAAACTCATGTCAAATATCAATTTGTATTTTAGACCCATGCTTATGTTCAGATTTAAATTTAGATTCAGAATAAGCCGCCGCTATACATCCAGTACAGTCCCGAGCTAATATCAACACAGGCTGCGCACGCGCACGCGATCTTCCTAACGTTTATTTGCAATTGCCGATACGCAACTATTACGTATCATTTGGACACATTAATATTGATGTGATGACAGACATCTGTTGAGGTTGCCGGCGGCACGACAAGAGTTGCTTTTATATTTTAACCATTAAGAACAACACCTATTTAGATAGATAGATAAGAACTTTATTTGTATCAATGAACTGAACACACACAATATTTTAAGACACAATTAAATAAAACATTACATTGAAGATTACACAGGTAAGATAGAAGCAAATCTCGGTTGTATGTGTGTTGCAGTGATACAAAAGGGTCCTAGCTCAGCATTGGGTTTATCAAAAGCAAACCGGTGATTGTCAGCCACAACCCAAAATGCATTATTGCATCGGTTTTTATTAAATGGACAGACATTTTTATTTAGTACCTACTTTAAGTTATTTTTACACAAAGCTAACTTCAAGTTGTAGACTTCTCAGCAAATACAACAAATTGACTGATAAAAACTATAAGGGAAACATTATCAGCTCTTTATAAAGTCCCTAATGGTAAGGCCTTAGTCGTCCACGCGGACCCAGTGCGGCTTGGTCGACTTCACGCACGACCTTTGAATCTCTTCGTAGGCGTGCGCAGGTTTCATTACGATGTTTTCCTTCACCGTAAGAGCGTAGGATAAAGTACATATAATTTCAAAAATTCGAAAACATATTGTACTGGGCGGGATTTGAACCAGCGCCCTCCCGTTAGGAATGCACATCGAGTCACCAGCGCTAATTAATTAGCTTACAAATAGTTATTAAATTAAATAGCCATTAGCGTTTAGAAGGTTTACGGATATCAGTATGAAATTAAACCTTATAAGAGCAGAGCACGGGCTCGTTACTAGTTTGTCATAATACCATACAACTTAACCCGTATAAAACGTACAGTAATTTACATATATCATCCCTTTGTTCTATTAACGATCTTAATTACAAGGATATATAGTTTAATTTAATGTGTTTGGAAATGTTCAGCGCCAACACTGTCCTGATTCCAACGGTCACAGGTCCAATCAGTTAGTTCAATATCAAACTCGTAATGTTCGTACAGACGACCAAATACGATGTGTTCAAACAACGACTTCATATGTTTAACAGTAATATAAATACCAGGTGTTACTTTTCGTGACCTACTTTACATACGACGGGCATGACGTTTTTTAACTGTTCTGAGAAATTTGCAAAATTTTAAGATAGTTTCGCTTCGATTATATACAATAATCAAGGTAAACAATAAATGTTATTTATACTTTACAGGGCGGTCAAGATGTTCACCTGATGGTAAGTGATACGCTTGACCATGACAGAGCAGCATTGATTAAGACCAACAACTTATAAGCAGTTATTTTATTCTTCGTCAATGCCGCACTGCACTCGAGACCCGAGACAAAACATGTTAGCTCTCATAAATCCGGTAATTTTACTAGCTACAGTGCCCTCAACCCGAAACATAGAAATGCAAAGGCACATACTTAGACGACTCAGGTTTGCGTCTCCCACCTAGAAAAAATTAACTATTATTAGTTACAAGTTAAGTTTAAAAGCTGGAAAAGTATTATAAAGTGAGTAAAACTCCTGTCTGTAAGTCTTAAGACCGAGATAATTAATCGTTGGCATCAATAACTAACTTAGATACATTTATAGGGTCACAAATGGATCTGTCTAAATTACACACACCGCATCGTTTCGATAATCTGGCGTAATGGATACTGTAACTTCATATCGTCAAAGTTAGCAACTTCACCATGATACAGTTTTTTGGGATCATTGGTTAATTTTTATTACATTACCATTCATTTTTTTAAAATGTATCCGTTGAGGTCTAGCAAAAATCACACCAAAAATTTACCGATTAAGATTAAGTTTATCTAGAACAAGCTCTGATTTAAATTATAATTAAAACTCCGTTGCAAAATAAAATCGAGGTGAGTTCAACAGAACGAATTTCGCATTTAATTTATAGTATATGATTAAGGACCTCGAATACATCATTAATACAACAAATTTACTATTCACGGCTCATTATCAATATTTGCAAATTAAAAGAATATTTAATTTACAATAGAAGCGAGGTTCCGTACTGACATTAAAGGTCGCTGGTGGAAGCTGGATGAGAAAAGCGGAAGACCGGGTTATCTGGCGCAAAATGGGCGAGACCTATGTCCAGCAGTGGACTGCAATAGCTTTAAAAGAGAGGTCACGTAGATAATTTAATTTTTAGTTTGATTTGTCGTTGTTTGGCGTTAAAGGGCAACACGCAGTACATATCTCAGTCATATGTGACATAGTTTAAAGTATATAATATATCCTATATGGTAACATACCAACGCTATTTTACTTTAACTAAATGAAATTACATCAAAATAAATAAAATACGATAACTAAAATATATAGTCATATGCATTATTGATCAATTGCAAAGTATTTTTCATAATTTTTGGGTTTTGAAATATTTAACTTTTATATCAATAGATTTACCTCATATTTGGGGGATGTATTTTTGAATAACGAGTAGGTTCTGATTTTGTAAGTTGCCAATGTTCACCCAATATAATGGTATAGAATAAATTAGAAAAACCTAACGCATACCAAGAGGCGTACAGTGCTATGCGCACTCAATAAAATAACGCGTTCAGGGGGTTGATGGGGCTGCCTCGGCACTGCAGGGCATCGGAGATGTTAGTAGCTGCTGAAGTCGATTACCTCTCGACTATCATTATAAATCGCATTGCGTCCTTTCTTATTGATATTTTTTATAGATATATTTTCTTAAATATCCTTTATCTTACGGTGTATAGTTTGTATACTATACGGAACCCTAATATAGATCCAATGAGCTAATTTTATACGTGAACCACTTCGTAAGCGTTCCAGTTGTTTATTAGTTATATCTACATTATAGATCGCTTTAGATAACCATTTTAATTAACTGATAGCAATTGTTCATCATTAATTCATTTTTAGTTTGTGACAGTGAAAAAGTGGTATTAATAACCCGCTTCATACACAGCACAGATTAAAACAACATGAGTAAGAGTTTGTTTCCGGGCATTATTTAGAGTTGTGTGAACTAAGCACAAGTTGTAACAACATTTTAACACAATACAGTAATCAAAGAAGTTAATAGTCATGGATCACATGCGTTATGATTTCTATTATATAAGTTTCGAATATACGAGTATTGGAACTCCAATTCACTAGTCAAAAATTTTGTCAATTTAACATACGTTTACACATAATTCTTTAACACTAGGAGTTTTACCCACCTAGACGACTTAGTATCGAGCCTACCACGTTTAAAGAATTATACCGATTAAAATCTGAACTTAGTGGTATTGAAATTAGATTATTTTAAGATTTAAAAGTTCTTAAACATTTCCGTTCCTTCAGTTTAGACCTTTGACCGCCACGCTTTTTTAGGGTGCCAGACACAATTGATTTATTATTGTAAAAGGTCGCTTGACACCCTCCGTGTCCAGTACAATTATATCTTCAGGATGCTGCTGGGACGGCATCGACATTGTAGTGCATCGGGAATGTTTGCGGACAAACAAACCGATGGTTTCCATGCGATTCTCCGAAAAAAACAGTCTCCCTGATGAGGTGGGTCCGGGGCAGTAACAACAGCATCTTGATGACTCTGGGGGACAGATACACGTCACCACTTTGAAGTGTTTCATGCGAAGATGATCCCGGAGCCTCATCCGTTTCACTGATGTAAACTTTTCATCTAAAAAGGAAATCCAATTAGACGATACAGTACTAACAATAGTTAAATAAGTCAATTTTGTAACTAACACTTATGGATGTTAATCTGAAATAAATGATTATTATTAATATATATATATAATTAATATATATATATATAATTATATATATATAATTACATTAATGTGATAGAATTCAGGAATACAAACACAAGACAAACGCCAGGGCTTTCAATGGGCTAAGCAAAACAGTTTCCCTTACTTATAATAATTACAACCGCTTGCAAATATTATATTATTATATATTTTAAGGTAATTGGATGAAAATGTTATACATTTTACACCATTGAATGGTATTGCAAGTTCCTAACTAGATAAGATTGAACTAGGAAAGCTTAGCTAAGAATAGAACAATGAGAAATATTATGCCCTTAAGTCAGCATCAATTCAAGGCTGGCTGCAAAGCTGCGTTATCATATGAATTTCAAATATTCACCCACATATTCCTTCAGCTCCAACTGATAAGTTTTGATGTGGTCACGTCTGAAGGGTTGTACATTCATTTAAGTTACTGGATACAGCGTCATCTGGTCTTCAGGACGACTGAGTTACCATTATGCGACAGTAGTTGATCATTTCTGGTTCTTTGGAGAAGCTTTTCTTTAATATTTAAATTTTGCTGCAGAAGCCATTTGACTAGTTGAGTGACCAGTGAGTTGATTAAACAAAATTTCAGAACGAAATAAGCAGGACCTTTCTGCAAATTTCTTCATATATTTGTTTTACACTGAATTGCTTTGTGCATAAATGTTTAAATAAATAAATAAAAAAGTAGAAGTCTTAACAAAGTAGCCTTAAGTGGTAGCTCGTTAGTCATGTTATCTGCTAATACCACGTTTCGTCCAGCCTTATTAAGATCAGTGGTTTGCGTGTTAAATTACGCCGCCATTACAACTCGTATATCTTAATGCTTTTGCAGCACCTTCCGTAGGAAGGTGTTAATTATGATATGCTACTTTTTAATCTGATCCAACGTGCCGTTTTAACAGAAAATCGAATTTGAAATAAGAGCTATAAATATGAGAACAGGACCGGATCTAAGAGCAGCAGGGTTTTTTTTCTACATACCTTCTTTCACAGTTGTTATGCTTAAATATATGAATAACTGTGTTGCAGGTTGGCGGGCCAATTGTTTTGAGTTCAGCAATGAAATTACAGAATACTGTGACTTAATGTCTATACACGTCACGTTAAACATATGAAAAATTTTCGCAATTATAGGAAGTTATGTGCCCTGCAGTGGGTGTTTATGGTGATTTGGAATATTTTAAAATTTATTTGCATTAATGAATGCCAATAAAAGAATTCATCATCTCAGTTCATTACACGTCCCCACCACGAGGACCAACCTACCCGTAAAAAGGCCTTAGTTGTCCATGCGGGCCCAATACGGATTGGACGACTTCACGCACAACGTTTGCATCTCTTCGTAGGCGTGCGCAGGTTTCCTCACGATGTTTTCTTCACCGTAAAAGCCTAAGAAGTGATTTACACTTCTGTTTTGGGATGAGCGCACTGTAGCTAGTAAAATTACCGGGTATAAGAGACCTTACATCTGTTGACTCGGGTAACAGGTGCAGTGCGGCCTTGGTGGAGAATAATTCTGTTTATCAGCTGTAGGTCTCAATCAATGCCGCTCTGTCATGGCCGGGCGTATCATTTATCATCAGGTGAGCGTCCACATCATACTCGAAAGTGTATAACATAAAAAAGGGCCTATGGGTTTCGATATCACTTACCATCGCTCTGTCATGGTCAGGCGTATCGCTTACCATCAGGTGAGCGTCCAGAACGTCCTCTAAGCTTTGTAACATGAAAAAGAGATTATGGGTTCCGATATCACTTACCATCAGGCGACTCGACTACTCGTTTGACTAACCATGAAATAAAAACAAAGAATCATGCTCACTTCACAAACAGTTCACGGTTACGGTTAAGCGCCACCAGCCAAGTCGTTATGTGATTGGTGTGCGAAAAAATCATTAACGCAACCCGTGACCGTCTGGGTCAGTGACCTCGGTAATTAAAATACAATCAAACGATCTCGCGGTCACATGAAAGGAGTCTAGTACAATGCGCTAGTAACTTTTAACAATACAAAATGCTTACTGTGGTTTTTGTTTTGCAAATTTTACTTAGGAATGGCACATTTTAGGAAGACCGCGTGTTCGCTGCAATATATTTTTGCGGGACTTAAGGTCCGGCTAAATGGAATTTAAATCATATGCTGTAAAGGGCTATATAGATCTATATGAAATCGACAATTTATTTAAGGTATTTAATTGGATTAGAATTAATGCTGTATTGGTAAAAATCGCTTCGAAAATTGGCCGTTATTTGGCGTAAAAAGGAAATGTCCAAAAAAAAATTGCTGTAGAGATAAATATATACCATCGCAGAATTTTCTGTTGACCTTTTTATTGTCGACCTTAGTATTGTAACTCAGTACATTATTTTGATAAATCTTGAAGGGTTCAAGCCTGCGTTTGCAATGTAAACGGAAAAAAAAATATTTACGACACCACATTAGAAACCTCAAAAATAAAATTATTTGTCCACTATGTAATTAATGTTATTATACATATAAACCTTCCTCTTGAATCACTTCATCTATTTGAAAAAACATTGCGTAGTTTTAAAGATTAAAGCGCACATAGGGATATAGTGACAAAAAAACGTCTGTTTTACACTATGTAGCGAAAAGAAACTAGCTATAATGATAATGGGTAAGCCAATTCTTTTTAATTGATATATGTTTTCAAACGAAACTACCTTTAATTAATATCTTAGTTCCAAATCGGTGACTATTACGTACACAACGTTGATGTAACAAATGTTACAGTATAGAGTAATTCCGTTTTTTGTTTAACTCGAATCTCAATATGTCTGTTGAACTTTATGCCTTATCTTATGAGAGTGTGGATCCAAATTGGAAAAGCTTTCGAAGCGGATAATTATTTTGCATACAATGACAGTCTTTTGTTCTTTTTGTGATTCCGTATCTAAAGCCCCTTGTTAAACTGGGCTACTCCATTAAGTCAGGGGTACTGAGAAACAAATTAAATAGAAATGAGAATTGATGAATGAATTAAAATAACGGGAGATCTCCAATTGTAGATTAAGATATTGAATCATGAATACGATTAGTACTAGAACTTCAATTAGGCGCTGCTCAACTCACTTGCCAGATTATTTATTCATATATGGCAGCATCAATGAACCAATCAAAATTTGGTAACATGCTAAGATGGTTAAACAAAAAGGGGTTTTGTGAAGTTGTTAATTTCAAGATGGAGTATTAGCCTGTTCTAGGAGTAATTAGAGTTTCTTGTGCTTTAAGAAATAATATTTGTTTGAAGTATTTAAATTAGTTAAATTGCGTAAAGACTGTTTCATATTTTAATTGGAACCCAGTCCATATTCCATTTTAAATTCACTTAATCCTTATCGCTTCGTCAGCTTTTCGGTCAAAATTAACCACGTTAAATATTTTATCTTTATAATTCCGTTCAACCCTTTAGTCGGTTGTCATTTACGTAATCATCACTCCACATTAAGGTGCGGTCGACAACGAGACGCTAATGAGAACGTGTCCTTTTGAATGAAGCCGTTTTTCACACTAAAAAGACAGCAAGGGTAGGGTTACCAATATTTAAGACCATATTTAGGTCAACAGATTCAAAAAGAAATCTGAAAAGCTCATTATAAATAAATAAACAACCACTGACATTCACACACCGCCATCTAGCCCAAAGTTAAGCGTGAAACCTGTACCTATTATGGGTACTAAACAACGGATAAACATACTTTTATATACATTTTTTTTGTAAATACGTACAAGCACACAAATGTTCGTACTGCCCGGAGATCGAACCCTTGGTGTAGCAGCCGACATCTCAACCGCTATACCACATGGGTCGTCAAATTATGAAATTAAGTACGTCTCCCATCTTTTAATTTTCCATACATGATATTCACAATTTTTTTATAAAACCCTTAAATGCCGGGAATCCAGACAATAGAAAATCTATTGTTTCTGTTGCCTTAAGGCGTCATTGGCTGACAAAGTGTTCAAAAAAGTTATGAAAATTACGTCAGTAGATCTCACACTGTGACGTCGGTGTTGGAATGCGTAATATTATGCTCAGTATTGTTTATAATTTACACATATCTTCCATACGACTTTTAAAACGTATTATAAGTACGGAGTTTTTATTTATTTAAGACTGATGCAATAGTCTGTGTTTCCTGGGTTTTGTAGTTCAAAGTAGGGGCAGGTGTTACAAAGCACCTTATATCATTTGTAAATATATACTCGAATATATTGAACTGTAGCAATCTTATTTACGTTAGTGTGGTTGCAAGGCGGATTCCCATGTTAGGAATTTATTCTGGTGTTTTACAATAAATATACCATTAATATTTATCCCGAAGTTTCTTTTACTTTGTTGTTACCATAGTCAGGGTCAGACTGAGGTGACAGACATCTGATTTTTTTTTTCAAAGAGTGCGAATGTTCAAACATTTATTCAATACATTATCCGGTAGCCCTATTAAGTCGAGGCTTACAAAGTTGCAGACTTATTTATTCAGGACTCAGTGACAGACAGCCGCGCGGTCCGAATGAGTGCGGACCGACAGTTCCCTTAATAAGGTGCCACATTGTTCTACGCTATTCTGCGACGCAACATCTGAAGTTAATGCTGTTTTAATAGTTAAGAAGAATATTGAAGTATCGCATAATTACGAAGAGCGTCGGTGGCTCAATGGTGTGGACTGTTGCCTTCCGTTCTGGAGTGTGTAGGTAGCCCGAAACATACCAACGAGATATCGAATTTTCAAAATTATATGTACGTTGTCGCTCTGTGAAGGAAATTAGAGCACGCCTGCGAAGAGATTTGAAAGGTTGTGCGTGACGTCGGTCAACCCGTACTGGGTCCGACTAAGGCTTATGCATCCTTTACGGTTTTTACCACTGCGTTGGTGAGACATTTCCGTTTTCCATCGTGTGACTTTGATTATAAAACGTAAATAGGTTTCCTTTCGTTCATCATCAATCATTACGGTTGTTGTATACTTCATTGTTTACTTATTAGTTATTATATTCAAAATCAGTAAAGATTCGGTTTCTTCTTAGAATTATGGCAGATAATTCTTAGAAGAGTTCTTTCTTCTTTCGGGTTCCATAAGACTACATATGATTTAAAAAGACGCTTGAACGGTGAATTGTATTATTATTATGTCGTACTCCCATTAAATTTCTTTCGACTTTATAAATAAGCACTTCTAGTTATCCAATGTACATAGATAATTTTAACTTGATGCCTAACCGGTCCGCGCTGGGGGAGACAACACTTCCCGGCAAACGAGTACGCGGCACCAAGATACCATCGGGCACGGGGGTAATTTTCCTTTAATTATCTCGGTGACAGTCGTTTAATTAATTGTTCGGGAAAGTTTTAATGCTCGCGCACTGCTTGACAGTCAGCCATGTTGTTTGTAAAGTGAAAAACGCAGTGAAGTGGTTTTTAATGGTCACGTTTCAGCGTTTTGCTCTAATTTTACTATTGACAAGATACGTGGTGTAATTACGTTGACATGGGGGTGTTTGTTTACAAAATAATTTCAATAGGGTGAATATAATACATTTTTATACACATTTTTATACATTTAATGTGAAACAAAATTAAATTTTAATAATTGAAAAAAAAAACGCTTCAATTATTTTGGCTTGTGAAGAAAGAAGCATCCATGAAAACCCAACAGCCATTTGATTTTTCTTTTCCTCAAGCCCATTTTCAAAGAATGATTCTACATCTGGCACAAAATGGAAGAGACCTATGTCCAGCAGTGGCTTGTGACAGATTGAAGAGAGAAAGACGTAGCAAACCATGTCCTAAACTATAATGAATTATCAGATATATATGAATAGATTTGTACCTTTTTCTTAAGGTTGTGCGTGAAGTCGTTCAATACGCACTGGGCCCACGTGTACGACTCAGGCAACACCTTATACGGGTAGGCTCGTGCCCCTCGGTGGGGACGTTTGATGATGATAACCTTTTTATTCAGGTGTTTTATTAATTTAACCATACAATAGAGGAAAAAAGAATATCCGTCTATATGACACGAGACGCATAGTCCGCAACCATGTGCTACACATTCTAACTCACTGCGCGTCTGCGAACCACTGACACACTCGACAGCCACCGACATAGCAAACGCACTGAATATGATATTACACATACATCGTATGCACTTAAAACTAGAGTTACTTGATATAGAAACGGCGTGATGAATGTTTTAGTGTCTTAATATTGTAAATGGCGGATGAAAGGTAGATGTTGTGATTTTTACAATGAGATACGTCTTTATTAATCTTAAAAAACAAGGAAACAAAACAATTTATAACTTAAGATATAGCATGGTATGAGACAAACAGTCAGTGAATCCGTTAAAAAAGTTTTATTCTATTTAATGGATGAAATCAAAGAACAACAAAAAACCTATTTTCTTAATAATCATATANAGGTATCGATGACACATCGATATACGAAATAAAACATGACCGCGCTTCCGAATTTATTACGCCACCCGATCATGGTACATGTACAAAAATAATCCTATTGTTTCAAGCAACTTGTTGGTAGTCGTGATGGCTTCCATTACCATGTTCTAACTGTCATGTCTTTTCCAGTGAGAGTGCTTGAGCGTCTCGTTGCAGGCGCCGCGCACCGCTCCGTCGGCTCTGTTTTTTCAAGTGACGAGGGGATTTCTAAATAATTTAAATAAATGCACGTACACTGTGAAATGCATTATCGCCTATTGCAATTAATAACGAGAATTGGGGTCTGTATCGCGTGCGCTGTCACAGTGGAGACGTATTTTTATTCGGTATATTGCAATTGTAATTGTAAATGTAAGTTTATTTGTGAGATGTTTTTTATAAGGTTCCGTTCTCAGTTTGCAGTAAAAGTTTCAGTTTTAAATGTTGTAAATATACTTTAAACTTTCAGATTCCTTTAATATACATCCTATTAGGGTTAAATTGAATACTTAACTCAAATTGTTGCATGTAGGGTATTTCGGAAGTTATTTGTCAATTCGTCACACACCTAATAAAGGAAAAGTTGTTCAAAAACCGGTATTCCTATTTAGTCAATGAAAAATTATGCCGGCCTTTTTTATTTTTATTTATTAATGTTTTGATAAACTTAGTACCCATGATATAATTGACTTATATCCATAGATGGTTATGTAACACTATGTGGCATATTAATTTTATGCTTTATTTTAATTCCATTTCCAACTTAAGTCTACATTTCTTGATGAATTCGTCTATTGCGATATTATTTTTAACTTATCCTTTTTTTCAAATGTTCAGTTAAGTTTTTAAAATTTCAATTCATTCATATACTTGAATAAGTAAAAACTTATTATTGTGGTGCTAAAAATAATTTAATTTGTTATAAGACTTTTTTAGTAAATTTTTTTTTTAATTCTAAACAAATAGACTTTTATTTTTTGTAGAAATTTAGTTTTTATAAATCCGGCTGCCAAATATTATCGACTAAATTAAAATGTAAGTAATTAAACAATAATATTTAAAAAATATTGTCTTTTGCAATAAATATGGATCCAATATTGTACAGTTCAATATTATAATTAATACATACTTACATCGATAAGTAACTATTTGCAGATAATTCATCAGTTTTAAATTTAACAAAGGTTAGCAATTTAGGTTTTGTTTCATTGAAGACAGATTTATAAACCAACAAAATCGAAAAAATTACGCACCATAGGTATATAAGCATAGCAATAATACTTCGTAAATCATATGAACTAAATCCTGAAATTTTAAGATGCAGTAGAAAATTACAATTCTTAATAGTATCGTAATTGCAGCATTTATAAGAAGTAATTGACATACTTGGGAATCTCAACATCATACTTATTCTAACACACATCTGGTCGTCGACATTAGTTCAGGTAGTAAGATAATGGTGATTACTTAAATTCGCAATTTTACTTAAACTTAATATATTAAATTACGGTTATTGTTTCCGCCAAAACACGAAAGTACAATGACACGAATTATAATACAGCAACTTACGTAGTCAACGAAGGAACGTGTGAATCCAACATGAAACAGAACCATGTCACTGTCACTGTACGCGTGCGCGGCACAATAAGCGTGCGGGCCTCGCCAGAGCGCGGCGCAACTGGCTAAGATAGTGCGCGAGCGGCGACCCCATTGGCCGCCGGTGATAACTCACGTTTGCGTTCTTTTTTTAAATTTCGCAATCGATTTTTTTTTTTCATTAATGGCGTTTGCGGTTTTAATGACCAGGGTCAGTTTTGGCTTTAAATAGATAGTTGTCATTCTTATTCAGAACACCAGCGCTGCCGTGGCCAAACTTGATCAATCTTAGAAACTATATGATACACGGCAGCTTAAGCTGAGGCAGGGCCCATTTGACCACAATATACGTAACGTGTTTCTATTTTTATTTAAATTTTGTGTGATCATTTCTTTGTTTAAATTCTTTTTATTCTTACTTCTTTTTACGTGTTATTTTTGTACTGTATTATTTTTGTGGTCAAACAAATGCTTTTTTCTTTTTTCTGATTATTTTTCATATATGTTTCAACTTTTTCCTTGTAAACTAATTTTAATTTTAAGAAGTTCTTTACAATTTCCCAGAAGTTAAACCTTTCAGGATCAAAGTTAACCTCATTTTCACGAGATGTACCAACTCGCACTGGACTGGCGCGGCGTAACTCCAAAAGTTCAAATTTATTATGGAAAGCAGCCCTGCTGCAGACGTTGTTCGCTATGATAATGATAAAATATAGATACTAGTTCGACCTATGACCTACCTAACCAACTACCTCACCTTATCCAAGTTTAGTTATGCCCTGCAAAATTCCAGGATGTACTGAACAAATTGCAATCGAACGAATGCTTACATAAGGGGTAGCATAACTGAATAAAAGTGTTGTTGGGATTACCTTAAATAATTATGTTATAGAATAGCTCCTTCCATGAAAATCACCTTGGTATTTGATAAACAAAACAAATATAAATACAAACAAAATGGCAATAGCAAGTTGCATTAAAAAGACATCAACGAGAGTGCATGCGCGTGCGCAGGCTATTCGGACACGTTACAAGTATCTATAGGTAAGTAAGTTTTATAGAGAAAATTAATTTCAAAGTAAATAATAATGGTTCTGCTTGGTTTTTGTCGACTTCTCAAAAGCACACAGCTCTCCACTTCTCAGGAGCATCATCTCCCTACCTGTGAGATTATTAAAAAACGATAACAGGAAACGATATAAAAACGTGCAATTAAATTATAATACCTCAGCATTTTGACGACCTTAAAATTTCAGTCCATGATATATTAAAAGCATAATATTTTGCTATATTTGCTACCTTTTTGTCATAGGAAAATATAGGTATGTAAATTTGCTAGGAAATGTATAAACTAGACATAATTGAATTATTTTACGTCCACATTTTCCAAAATTTATTAATATGAAACGTCTCGTGGTTAATTTGTAAATTCACCAGTCTTGACCAATCACAGAAGAACTTTTTTTTAATGCGCATATAATACACTGCCTCTGATTGGTCAATGTTGAAGTAGTTAAGTGGTGAACTGTCACGTGATTTGAAAAAAAAATTTTGAGTTGAATTAAGACGCAAATAACCAATTTCAATTTGAATTTGCAAAACTTTCTTCATTAAAATCTTATTCAACCGGTAGCAAAGTAATCAAACTTATTCATAAAATAATACGGTTTTAATCCAACAACTACGGGAAAGCTCTTTCACTAAACTATCTATTATTTATGAATCGTAAAACGTTGAGAGATCCGGTGTAGATATCGAGAAATCAATTTAGTGTACGTAAGGTTGTTTAGTCTTTGATATACTCGTAACTCAAGGGAAGGACAGTGATCGTGTATCGGTAACTCAATCTCAATTCTACTTTTGTCGTTGTAGTTATGTATTGGTGTTGTAGTAATATCTGGGCATTAAATCTCTATTTTAAATCGCTAATGTAATAATGAAGTGAGAGCGTCGGTGCTCAATGTGGACTGTCTCGTTCCTACCAGGAGGGCTGAGGTTCAAATCCCGCCACGTACAACAATGTGATTTCGAATTTTCGAAAATATATGTACGTTATCCGACGCTCTTACGGTGAAGGAAAACATCGTGAAGAAACCTTCATGCACGCCTGCGAAAAGATTCGAAGGTTGTGTGTGAGTCGTCCAATCCGCACTGGGCCCGCGTGGACGACTAAGGCCTAATCACCCTATACGGGTAGGCTTGTGCCCCTCGGGGGACGGTTTAATAAGCTGACGATGAATAATGAAGTGCGTCGGTGGCTCAATAACGTGAACTTTTGCCCCTCTACAGGAGGGCTGAGGTTCAAATCCCGCCATGTACCAATGTGTTTCGAATTTCAATATCCGACGCTCTTACGGTAAAACTAAAATATCGTAGGAAATCTGCGCACACTGCAATTATAGAATAGAGAAATGCTGAATCGTCCAATCCGCACTGAGCCCGCGTGGACGACTAAGGCCATGCACCCGCGTACGGGTAGGCTCATGCCCCTTAGTGGACGTTAATGAGCTGCTGATGATGAAACCTAATCATCATCAAAACGCATAGATGATGACAAATCATTGACGATTACATCTTAAGGTATGATGGTCTACAAACTCTGACACCATGATTAGGTGAGACTACCGACTTGATAAGAAGATTATACATAACATACTAAATGCCAGGTTTCTTTTGAACTCAAGCGTACAAGTTCAAATTAAATAACAGCTGTGCTAATAAACGAACACAGCTTCTGTTGGGCGCAAGTGAAAGTGATACAAAGTGATTAGTGCACTCGCTTGCTTCCGTGTTTGACCGACCGCTGTCTTCGATTGTCATGTTGACATCCAGTCACACCGAAGCGTAATCGAATTCCTAATGTTATTACTTAATTTTAAATTTGATTTGATCCCGTGATGTCGTTAAATATTTAACAGTGATCGTTATACTTAATTTGAGTAATAAACATAAACATTTTTGTATATTAAGTTGTACTCAATACATATTTTAAATTTGTATTTAATTTTATGTATTATTGACATCTTAATTAAAAAAAAAAAAAACAAAAAAAAATATTATCTTATTACCGTGCCTCTATTTTGCATACTGATCAAAAAAGAGTGCAAAACAGAAATAAAAATTATAGGGGTACATTTACGAGAACAATTCAGCATAAATCCAGTTTTCCAAAAACAAAAGAACCTAAAACTTTATATAAACATAGCCTTTATTAAAAATTTAGTGTATATTTACTTAGGGCACAACACAAATAAAACCTTAAACGTTTCCATGTAATTACCCCATTGCTCTGTCATAAATATTAGTCTCATGACATGATACACAAACACAGCATTAGTGCAGGTTTGTAAACACGAATTTATTTTAAACACACATTATCCTCGTTTTTGTTTATTACACTACATTAAGGTGGTCATTTAAAACGTTCCCAGACATCACCCGAAAGTGAAATTAAATCGACCGTAAACATTACAACGCTTA
>PQWD01000652.1:0-47950 GCA_019425675.1 Leucinodes orbonalis
CAAAGGTTTGTCTACACGCAATCTCGAGTCCGTTTTTGTTTTGGATAGCGGGTTTGACATGGGCAATCTGTACAGTTTCTATGTGATCCAGTTGAATTCATAGTTATGGTGTTTCAAATTTTTCAAGCCGCTGTAATGGGACCCATGCTGTTGAATGCAATTACATCTGGCTTAAGGTGTTGAATCAAATGCAACTGCTTTGGTAAATAATTAAAAAGCTACAAGTATTAGAACCTTGAAGTTATCTGAAATGGTTGTGCTAATCCAACCTGATGGATACCTTAATACGTGCTCAGCATCGATAACATTACTTCTATGACGTCACAAGCATTCCAAGACAACCAGAGTGAGTTATTCTACTGCCGAAAAAAGTTAAAACTAATTCTAACAATTGAGCTGGGTAAAAACGTTTGAGTATCTATGGGCAGTCACGATTCCGTCCAAATGCAATCGGCCGGCGACCTTGGAGTTCACTTTCTAGTCGTGTGTACTTAATGCGGAAACGCCTCGGGTGTTTGACTTTTAGACCGTCGCAGAACGTTGGCGAGCGCGAATTGATAGCGGCTGCAATAGCGGGGCTATTGCCCTCCCTACCAATGCAGGCCACCCAGGGCGCATTCGAGCCGAGCCTCCGTATCCATGGTGATTGTGGGGCGGGAGGTCCCGTTGCGATAGTGAGTCCACCCCGGCCCGCCAGCCGACGTGTTTCAGGCTCGCTTATTTGGAGCTCGTTTCAATTCCTCAATTGGCGGCCGAGAACTGTGAAGGTCACGCCTGTGATATTCCGCAAGGTATTTTCGATTATTAACTGGAAGTTCTTAATGAAATGTGATTTGGTAATTGTGAAATAAATTCTAATTGGATTTTGGATGCTTCCGTTTATATTACATACCTTTTAAGACTTGGTTTTGGATATTTCGGTGTGTATTTTTTGTTTATAAATACTACGCCCGTTTAGTATTTATAAACAAAAACATAAAACCTAGAATAATGGAATTGTGTCTGGTAACAGCTGTGCCCGTCTGTTTATCGAGCTAGAATGCTCAATTACATTTTGCTAGGATATGGTGACATAAAATTGTTTCAGTACCTATATTGTTTAAGTTATATTGAAAGCAGGCACAACAGATGTTAGAGATCAATTCATTGTTCGTTTTTTTTTAGTGATATTAATGAGGTAACAAGTGAAAGTTATTTATTTAATTAAGTAGTTCCAATAATTCAGAAATCGTTTACGTATCTTGCATAACTCAAAATTCTAGAAGCGAATTTGATTAATCTTATCATAGTTTTCTACGACTCGATTTTGATTTTTGAATCCTATACAGTTAGTAAAAAAAGGTTTATTCCTTGAAATATGACGTTTTATCATTTAAAACATTTCGTAACTTATTGTAAATGCAAAGTTTTCAATTATCCTGTTTTCGATTCGTCATTTTAACGATGGTTATATCCCTGAGTAGCGCAAAGGGATCGTTGCTATAGAAACGTTCAGATTCCGTCAGGTCCCGATTTTGCACGGCCTATTGATTATATGAATGAAAATGTACTAACTAGTGTTCGTTGTGATTCCGTACATACATTATGTATTTGATACATAATGGAGAGGGTGGCACATTGATATAGTGTTCACAACACGTGTAACTATCAAGTATATAATATTATTAGTTTTACTTGAAGTAAATATTAATGTATTAAAAGTATCCTATAATATATATAGGAAAGAAAACAATATGAGGCTTCACAAGATTAGGGTAATTGTTTAGTGTCGATTTATTACATATAGCGATCACTGTAACACATTTAGTGTAAGGTTATAATGTATATTGAAGAGTTTTTTTAGGTTAGTGGGAACTCGTTTTGAGAAAACCTACCTTTATAGTTTTTTAAAGTGAGTTTGGGTTCCTTTTTATTTATAGTCAGTGTGAAGCTTTTCGTTTGGTTTAGTTTTGAACATATGTTATTATTATTATTTTTGTGTTCTATTAAATTACATAATAAAAAGTTGTTATAATAATTGTTTCGCCAAAAACCATTAAGGTTTCTAGTGACGCTGTTTCGAAAATAATTAAAATAAAATAACATTAGTTTATATTAAAACTAAGTTAGTTATTAGTATACGTGCATCTTTCCACCGCCGCTTCACTCGCCATACAGTCCTCATTTAGCAACACCTATTAATTTAAAAATAATGTCACAGTATTGTTAAATTGTCGTGTTATTTTGCTCAGAGTTCTGCTGCCATTCTTGCCGTAATGTTGTCCTATTTATTCACCAAAAAGGTCAAGAATACCTATTAGATTTTTTTCCGTAGTTTCAACGTGAAACTGGTTCGCCAACCGTTTCCTAGTCCCGAGGCGTCAGCTGCGGTACCTCCACACAACCATGACCGTGAACATTGATTCAAGCGCGTTACGTAACTATGCGTTCATCTTTTCTCAAGTGCCATGCAAATATCATACTAACGCCATTGTCTTTAAAGTGTCATAAAAAAACAACAATATTCTGTGTTCGCTTTCTTACAAACAGTTGTCGCGAGTTTATTGTTTTTGCACAATTTAACGCTCAGTACAATGTCGGTGTGTGTAGGTACATAGCAGTAGGTAAGTCACTAGGAAGTGTTTTGTTAATCTTATGCAACCTAGTCGGTTTGGGGATGACGTAAGCCAGCGGGTTCACGGCCGCTCGCAAGTTCACGCATCGGACGAAGACAATGAAAGAATACATGTGTTATTATTTCTTATCAGCCCGCGGACGGTAATGCTATGCACAATTACCATATCAATTGTGAATGCGATTGTGTGTGTGCGAAAGTATTGACTTCTCACTTTGCGGTAATGTTGTTGTATGGACGTGATTTTAAGGACATATGCTAATTTGTGATTGTCTAGTTCTGAGGCAGTATTAAAAACTTTTTTAATCAATTATAACCTGTCACATTTACCTGAGTGTACGCGTCGGTGGCTCATTAGTGTGGACTGTTGCCTTCCGATCTGGAGAGCGCAGGTTGAAATCCCGCCACGTGTTTTCGGATTTTCGAAATTATATGTACGTTATCCGACGTTTTTACGGTAGAGTAAAACATCGTGAAGAAACCTGCACATACCTACGAACAGATTCAAAGGTAGATGACAAAGACCTATACACCCTGTGGTAGGCTCGTTCCCCTTCGGTGGGGACGTTTTGATAATTTGATAAGCTGATGATGATTTACCTAAAGGGTATTCGTGTGGGTAGGTCAATTTTATATAATTCTCGCGCTAAAAGTTTATGCTTTTAGTATGCCTTAGTACTGGATTAAAAGTGAGGCAAACCTTACTGTGACCTTAAATCTTTACATTTCAATTACAGGTGACGGCTGTCATCTCTTACCAGCAGGAGGGCTGTCTCCTTCTCTGAAAAATTTAAGTTTAAAAAAGAAAATGCCCTTAGTGGATGTTTTTGTTCATGAAAAGATATTTCATTATAATATTTATTTCACTCTATATTAAACTTGTTTTATATTCATATAATTTGTGTTTCATATTCTCGCTTAACAATTTCAATTGTTTGCAAAGAAAACTGTCCCGTCCCCTTTGTGTTTTTAATAGGACATCTAGGCACGTGAAACGAAAAGCTCTAGAAATTGTTTTATAAGCCCTGTACGAACTTTGAGTACCTTTTGTACTATAAACCTCTTTAAATTATTTTCTTTTGTGAAAAACGTGGAGTGTGGATGTTGTTTTTAATAGTGTACCGTAGACACCTGAAAATAGTTTGAACGATATCGTCTATAACTAAAAAAAATAAGTACCTATGTTATCAGTTGTTATTTGTGAGCGTCGGTGGCTCAAAGGTGTGGACGGATGCCTTTCAATCGGGAGGGCGCAGTCAAATCCCGCCACGTACCAATGCGATTTTAGAAATTATATGTACGTTTATCCGACTTTCTTACGGTGAAGGAAAACATCGTGAGGAAGATTCAAAGGTTTTGTGTGAAATCGGCCAATCCGCACTGGGCCCGCGTGGACGACTAACGGTGGAGACGTATAATTAGCTGATGATTATGATGATGATCAGTTTTTTTTTAAATATTTTACTAGAGTAGGCATTTGGCCGCCATCTCACCTGATGTTAAGCGACGATGCGGCCGAAGATGAATCATACCTATCTAGGAACAGCCTGCTCTCTTCAACCTATCGCAGTCCACTACTGGACATAGGTCTCCCCATTTTGCACCAAATATTCCGGTCCTCTGCTTTTCTCATCCGGCTTCCACCAGCGACCTTTCGTAAGCCTGTTCACTCTTGCCTTAACTACAAGCTCCTCGCGTAATTTGGGGCTAGATGGTGCTGTATGAATGTCAGTGGATATTTATTATTATTTCAGTTTTACATAGGTGTATAGGATGAGCGTTGTGTTCAGGGCACATAGTGCGAAGAACTAATTGGCCGATGGGGTGGGAAAGGAAGCTTTGTTCGTAACGTAAGTAGTATTCGGGGATGTCTTTGTGCAGCAGTGGAATTAACAAGCTAACATAAGAAAATTATAAGAAAATCATCCTGAGGAAACCTGCGCATGCCTACGAAGAAATTCAAAGACTGCGTGCTTGTAGTCGGCCAATCCGCACTAGGTCCGCGTGGAGGGAGGACCTTAGGGCCTTTTCTATACACCCTTTACGGTTAGGCTCGTGCCCCTCGGTGGGGACGTATAATAATGAACTGATGATGATGACTGCGTCTGGAGCAAAGATGGACCCTACCACGTTATCAAGTCGTACGTACAACGGTAGAGCGGTGGTACCGAACTGATGTTTAAAAGCTTTTTGTAGCACTCGGCATCGAATAGTCTATATAAGATAAAAACTGAGATCTACTTTTTTTCTGTGAATGTAATAACTCTAAATTATAATCGACCTTTATTTTTCTATGAGTGTAAGGACTCAAAATTATAATCGTTATATTAAAATTAATGACGATTCCGACAACACATCTTTGCAAATCGTGGAGCAAAGCTGATATTTAGGAGCATCGGTTCGGAGATAGTTCCTCAGAATAAACCGCCGACTTGATATTTAATAAAATTGGGTGGTTTATTTTTTAATTTATCTTTTATTTTTTATATAGATATTAATCATACGAGCATTTGTGATTTTTTTGACGCTCTATAGATTGAACTACTGTTCATAACTATGAAAGCTCTAAGTATAATAAATTTATCATTACAGCTTCAATAATATCTCGAACTACTAATCTAAAACTCGTGTTAAACTTAATTGTGGTCTGTCCAGTAATGGAAGTTGCTGGTGTTTCAGTCTATAGTATTCTATAATAAATGCCGAATACCTTTGTCAAATTGTAATAACTGTAGTATTTACATCTGGATTTGACATCTGCCTCGCGCTGGTTGGTATTTCGATGCTCTATTTGCAACCTTGGTGGCCGGAGGGCTCGGTCAGGGTTAAATAAACCCCTGAGTATTGATTTAATTAATTTGTTAACCTTTGTCATTTCAAACGCTCAACATCGCCCGTTTTACACTTAGCATTGACAATTTTAATGAAAAGTCGAAGACAAAAGGCGTCGAGTTTCTTGACGGTTTTTTTTTCAATAAGACCTTACCTTTCTTTCAAAATTAAACAATATTATGTTCAAGTTTTCAATCGTCATATTTTGAACAGTTTCCAGTTTTTGGGTTCTATTTTATAATGGAATTGAATTGAATGGATCCTATTCAGGAAACCAGTTTCGTTACTACCAACAGTATCAACACGCTTGTAGCATTACTAGCACAGATTAAGAAACTAAAGGCTAAATCTGTGATTACTAGCGAGTCTTTACCACGCTAATAAAGGCGATAATATTCACGTGCGGTTACTAAATGTCTTAAGTATCTTCATTATAATTCTTTGTCATTTAAATACAAAAAACATAGTAACATTCGTTATCTGCATTGAGACTGATGCCATTACAAATTAATCATTAAAGAGCAAAAATTGTTTTCAATCTTCTGTTATATAATTATAAATAAATTTAGGGTGTCTGTTTGTAATATTGATATAACATTTTTTAACTACATGCATATGAATATATATACAGTACATATGCCAAAATAACAATTTTAAACATTTTTGTCTGTCTGTTTGTTCCGGGTAATCTCTGAAACGGTGGGTCAGATTTGGACGGTACTTTTTTGGGAGGTAGCTGATATAATAAGGAAAAACGTAGGCTACTTTTAAAATATATTTTATTTTAGAAAAATAGGGCATATTGTACTGAGCGGTCGCCGCACGTTGGTGACTTTACGAAGTGATTTTATGTTATGTTTTACTGCGGGAGAATATCCTATACCGCGGGGCACAGCTAGTAGTGAATAAAAATTCTCCAAATGGAAAAACCGTCAAAAGAAGAAAACCAATCTTTTTTTCGTAACATCATACACGAATATCATAGAGCGTCGGTGGCTCAGTGGTGTGGACTGTCGCCTTTCTACCGGGAGGGCTGAGGTTCAAATCCCGACACGTACCAATGTATTTTCGAATTTTCGAAAAATATATGTACGTTATCCGACGCTCTTACGGTGAAGGAAAACATCGTGAGGAAACCTTCATGCACGCCTGCGAAGAGATTCGAAGGTTGTGTGTGAAGTCGTCCAATCCGCACTGGCCCGCGTGACGACTAAGGCCTAATCACCCTATACGGGTAGGCTCGTGCCCCTCAGTTTTTGATGAGCTGATAATGATGATACACGAATACCTTTAAAGACACCTCAAATGTGCCGCCAATTTTCATTTAAGTGTTTTTAAATTCACTTCGGAATCAATACTACGTCGCGTAAGTACAGGTTGGAGTTTATTAAAGGTTTAAGTTACATTGTCATGCGAGCGTGTGTTGGTTTAGTAATTTAAAAGCACAAATTGCGTGTCGGCCATTTGGATATCAAGGCTAGATCAGGGGTGCCGCTTTATGTATAATAATAGCAATTTATTGCACTTCAGGTAAGTACTCTCGCGTGCAAGTAAATCGACTCAAGCCTCAAGTGCGCATAAAAAGTGATATAACTAAAAAATGACTTATTTTACCTCTATATAATGTTTTACATAATTAAAGCCTAGTAATTAGGCTTTCAAATGGTAGCATAATATCAGTAATTTAAATAAACACTTGTACTTAGAATGCAACTGAACGCAACCTCCCGTAAACTGCTCTGCGCTCTATTCACAACTTGCGCGACACAACCCCCTATAAAACCCCCTGTAATCGTTTTTTTCTTATCAGTCGCTCATTAGACGTTGACCTGAACACATCTCTGCAAATTAAAGCCGTCATTTGAAGAAAATTATGGATACAACACCTGAAGAAGCCGCTCAAGTCGTTGCCCTGTTGCAAGAAGGGTTGAACCAGCGAGAAGTCGCTCGTCGTTTGAATATGAGTCAGTCCGCTGTCTCGAGAGTATACAGAAGGTTTCAAGAGACTGGTGCCTTCACTCGGAGGCCTAATACCAGCCGACGCCGGTGCACCTCGGAGCGTGACGACCGGTTTTTGGTCTCGACCTCTCTCCGAAATCGACACCTTACCGGCGTAGATGTGCAGCAGGAGCTACGTCAAGTTCGCGGGGTGACTGTCAGTCAGTGGACAGTTAGAAGAAGGTTGAAAGAAGCTAACCTTACTCCGAAAAGACCCGCTACAGGCCCGAAGTTGACCACAGCTCATCGTCAAGCACGCCTTCACTTTGCTCGAGAACATTTGGATTGGAGCATAGAGCAATGGCAGTCAGTCCTGTTCACAGATGAGACGAGGATGTGTCTCCATGGCAGCGACAGGAGAGGTCGGGTATACCGTCGTCCCGGTGAACGGTTTTCACAGTGCTGCTTTGTGGAAACCGTTGCATATGGTGGCGGATCTTGCATGATGTGGGCTGGAATTTCCTTAGAAGGCAAAACGGACCTTGTTTTCGTTCCTGGGGGAGGCCGGGGAGGAGGTCTGACCAGTGATCGTTACATTGAAAATGTTCTACTGGATCAAGTTGTCCCTTATCAAGGCTTTATTGGGGAAAATTTCATCTTGATGCATGACAATGCCCGATGTCACACTGCTCGGGCCACACGTGATTTCCTGAACGAAGTTGGAATTCACACTATGCATTGGCCAGCGCTCAGCCCCGATTTAAATCCCATTGAGCACATATGGGACGAGCTCAAAAGGAAAGTTAGAGCGAGGAATCCAGCTCCGACAAACATCAATGAGCTCAAGACTGCGTTGGTAGAAGAGTGGGGTCGAATACCACAATCATCCATTAAAAAGTTGATAAGGTCGATGAAGAATCGCATGAGAGCAGTGATCAGAGCTAGAGGAGGGAATACCAAATATTGACACAATTTTTTTATCTTACGCACATTTTGTTTCATTTAAACACAATAACCCCATACTGTGAAATTGTATGAATTTTCAACATTTTTTACATTATCATTAGCATTAACCTTTTTTACTAAACTACTGAATCGATTTTCATGCAACTTACACCATTTTAAAGCTCAATTACTAGGCTTTAATTATGTAAAACATTATATAGAGGTATAATAAGGCATTTTTTAGTTATATCACTTGTTATGCGTACTTGAGGCTTGAGTCGATTTACTTGCACGCGAGTGTATATTACCTATTATTATTATTTTTATATGTTACAAAGTGCACAAGACTGCCAGGACGCTCACCTGGTGGTAAGCAATACGCCTAACTATAACAGAGCGACATTGATTGAGACCAACGACTGATAAACAGTCATTATTCTCTATCAAAGCCGCACCGCGCCCGACACCTGAGACAATACAGTCATGTTAGGTCTCCTATACCCGGTAATCATATTTTTCAAGTAAGCGCAATAATTAGGGTCGTGTAAAAAAATGCACCGTGGTCTCATGGTTTATACATTGAGCTTAGATCGCTGCATGATCCTATGGTGTATACGATTCCATAGGTGAAAGCGCACAGTGAGACCGCACAGTGAGTCATTTTGTACGATATTCCTTCAGTTTGATCCTAACATTGAACGCTGAATCACCTGATAGTTTCAAAACAAAGATGGTCCCGTGCTTCGGAGATCAAACTGTCGGTCGCAGCCACAGACATCAGAATATACATTAGACTGGACAAGCCGCCAAGTTTATAGGCAGTCCCAGTGTCGCAGTATCTTTTCGGTTCTTACCTGTGAAAAGTTATGATATACCTTGGTAAATTTACTGATTCATTGCGATGATGGCATGTTACAATTGCACAGGATGGCATTTTGGAAAAAAAACGGTAATTTCTTCTTATATTCGTGCTCAAGACGCACTTGTCTCACAGAGCGTAAACTGGTAGCCAGTGTATGCTCGTTGAGCTTACAGTTGTCGCACTTTAAATGCGGCTTGCCCCATCTCCTGTATTGGGAAATCTGTGGTCGCAGCTGTGATCTTAAGATTGTAGTATAGACCTAACCTCCCCAGTTGTGCGGGAAGGCCTGTGTCCTGCAGTGAGATGACAAAAATGAGTATTTGTTCTTTTGTTTAACTGGAAATAACCCATGTACAATTTCAGCATGTTTAGATTTAATACTGAATAGCTAGTAGAAATTACGAAATAATAAGTACCTACAGTGAATTGTCGAGTAGTAGATTAGTCAATAAACCAAATTGTTTTGGAGTTTCTGATAAGAGAGAAGTTTAAGAGGCATGCAATAGTAATGTGTCTTATTTCAAAGTGTACGAGTAAGATAACAAACTAGTAACAAAAAGAGTAAGGTAACAAACAATAATTGTTTTGTTTGGGAGTCATAATCATAAAGTATTCTTAATTTAACTATTATCAATCTCATCGAATTGAGACTACGTGTTCGCTTTTATCTCAGGAATTCAATGATATTTTTTAAAGGGATTCGTCAATACCTAATTTGAGGTCAGCAAGAAACATTAATTTCTTGCAATCCGTATTCGGTAGATACGGAATTTCATTTGAACTGTATCGAATGTATGTTATCGTGTATTAAAGATAGTCGACGTGACATTGGTATTTTAAGTCTGTAAACAAGCGTAACTAACTCATGCAATCACTACAATGTCTGTGTTTCTATGAAGTCAGGTAGTACTAGTCCGTGTTGTGTTAATCATGGTCTAAAACTATTATTAGGTTAAATATCAACAGGCCAAAACGCCGAAGCGCTTTTTTCCAAGTATCAAAATTCATTGTTGTGCTTTACTTTTGTATTTTAAATGTATTTTTTATTCTATTTTTTGTATTCTTTTTGACGTTGATAAGTGCTTTTTGTAAGCCTAACTGAATAAATGAATTTCGACTTTGACTTTGACTTATGATTGTGTTCTTTGACTGGTGAGTTTAGACAGGTGTCCAGGAAGACTGGGTAGAACTTCATGGACATCCGTTGTCAGTTAAAGAGTTGTCTTCCCCGCTGAGGGAATCATGAGATAGACTCGAAGACGATAATTATACCTGAGTACTAAAATTTGATATAACATATTGTTCTATACGAGAGTGACATATAATTCAATGGAACTTATCTACCTATACAATGTGGTACATCGCCCCTATATACATTATGAGAAAAAATATGTGTCTTTTATAATTATAATTAGGTGATTATATTGATGAAACTTGTTGATTTTATTATCGAAACCACAAGCTGTCAAACTGGCAACAGCGATCGTGTAAATAACCCATTTCGATTGCCAATTTTCCGATGAAACTATGAAGGCCATTTGCGGCCAACAGCGACAGATATTCATCCGAAATAAAACTTTAAACCTATTTGAAGTATGAAGATCGTTGTAGATACAGTTTCTATTTAGATATTCTAATCAGAGCGACAGATAAGCGATGGAATAGAACTGTAATACATTCGCAATATGTACAAGATAAAGCATGATGGCTGACTGGCCACCTGGTAACCCTGCCCATAGTATGTATCGGATACGATCGACGTGCAACTATCTAGCCGAGGCCGCCCACATCTGATCAGTGCAAAATTCGTTCGCTGGGATCACTGGCCGCGCTCAGGGTCGCACTGCCGTATCTCTCAATTTTGCCTGTTAATTATAAAAATAATGCGTTATATAACTAGGTGGCACTCTCGCTCGCACACGGGCACGCGCGCATTCGCCCGTCCCGCTCCACCCACGGTCGCGACGCACACACAAACGAAATCTAGAAAAATACATCCGTGAAATTCGGCTATGCGTTTTTGGTGTGTGAGTGAATGACGTTATCGCACAATGCGATTACAGGGCCGTATTAGAAATATTACGCTGACGCATAGGCTTTATGTGTACTTTTCTTTTTCTGCGACGTACCAGATTATGGTTTTTGTGTGCGAAGCTTACAGTAGTACATAAGTATTCGTTTAAGTTAAATAATTCAATGTTGACATGACTTGCCGGTTTTTAATACTGCTTTTAGCTTAGGTTATTAAAATTAATTTAATGTTTTTCTATGTTCAGAAAATAGGAAGTAAATACGAAACTTTATCATTTAAGGCTTTATCTTATATATTAATAAAATTGACGAGAATAACTTGTCTATGAATATATATACGTGCGATTAAATAATAATTGAAAATGTAAATTTGAAAAACTGGAATAATTGGAAGAAATATTCCAGTTTTATATGTTTTTAAATTGGATTAAATAACCAAAATATCACCAAACAATATTTAAGATTTCACTACTTACTCCCAGTTAGCTATTGTGTAGTGTTGTCGTCAAGTTAAACTTGCAAAAGTACACTTGCACTGAAATTGCATCGATAATCCACGTTCGAATTCGGCACTGCGCTTACACGTGCCGCAGTTTGTCCCAGGATGCGATCTTTAGCAGTCATTGTGTGCTTGCACCGCGTATTTGCGCACTGCCTCGGCTCCCCGCCCGCGTCTCCCCGCACCCACCCTACTTTATTTTGAACGTATGCACGCCCGAGCATAGATAAACGCGCAAAGCTTGACGTATATACATGAAGGAAAACAACGCAGTTTAATCTGCTCTTTTCAAGGTTTCAGCAGCATTTTTTTTCAAAACGTTTTTTGTTTTTTTTTTATGGCTAAAAGGAGAATGGATATTTTAATTATTGGGTATTAAATTTGTATTTTTTTGAATTCAGAAAAAGAAAATAATAATGCTGGTGTTTCAGGTTTTGTTATATGAATAATTATAAAGTTAAGATTTCATTTTATTTTGGGAATGCAAGGACCGTTATTTAAAAGAATTTCATCATAATATCGTATTTCAATTGCGAGGTTTCATTTCACGTACTTTAAATTATTTTGTGATGTATATCTAGAAATTAATAGCCGAATATTCTGGCTAGTAAGTTAGGAACTTATTAAACTTAACTACCTTGACTCGAATGTAGCGTAATCTAGAAATAGGTGACCTACTGAAAATGTTCTATCCCACAAAATAAGTAGCTCACAAACTTTATACGCTCGTAGCACTTTTAGTACTAAACAACTAGACGCTAGATTCGACTGTTAGGACTCCCGGTCAGTCTGATTTAGGAAACCGCGTAGAGAGACTCCCACTAAAATTTTGACGTCAAGTTTTTTGGCACATTTCCTATAGATTCCATCATAGTTTGCATTTTTATGCCAAAGTGAAAGACCTTGTTTTGAAATTTATTGTATGATTTAGTACAAATATTGTATATTTTATGAGCTATATGAACATTTAAGTAAATAGATATCCATTTTTAAGTAGTATATTTCTCCGAATTTTGTAAATAAATATTTCTTCAACTTTTTCTTCTTTATTTAAAGATAGACTTTTTTATGAGTCTAGTTTACATCTGATGACTGATTAAACATTTCTAAGAAATAAGAGTAAATTTTTTATTGAGTAGCCTACTTTCAGGCAAATATTTTGTTTTGCACAGTCTACAGTGTTTAGGGCAAATTATTTAATTTACGATTCAAGTATAACCAAATTTCCTCCGGAGATAAAAGTTCAGTCATAAAAGTATTGTTTGATATATAAAATAGTAAGTGAAGACTCGACAATGTTGCGGAAAGTAATTGTTGTCTCTTCAACCCGGGCCTTTCCTTTCGACAGGAAATTATTTTCGCACTGTCTAAACTAATGGGATGCATTGGGGGTGTGTCTTAAAACCTTATGGTACCTTCGATCACTATCTCGGCAGGGTTTTTTTATAATATTATAAGTGAACAGGACAATCAGGACGCTCACCTGATGGTAGTGTTAGCCTGACCATGACAGAGCGGCATTGAAGGGACAAACAACTGATAGACAGTTAATATTCTCGTCAATGCCCACTGCGCCCAAACCAGAGACAACAGATTAGATCTTTTATACCCGTAACTATACTAGTTACAGTGCTCTCATCCCGAAACACAAAATTGCATAATACTCCTGTTTCACGAGACGATATCTGACACTGTGGCTACCTACCTAGACGACTCAGTATCGAATTTACCACCTGGTAATTATGGAATTTATTGAATACGACCAAAACCCAACAACGTCGGTGATTGCCCCGTAGGAGGCCGAACAAGTTGATCACTACTTCAAACTCTGGGAACGGCTCTACGGGCGAACTGTGTGCCTGGTCCTTCGTGAACTTCACTCATTCGGTTTTCGGTAGAGTCGTCTAATTTGAGATGAGTGGAGTGAGAGAGAAAGTGATGAAGAGCACCACACTAACTGATGATTATGATAACAGAAAAAACAAAGTTAGTATATTATCACGGTGAACAGCATAAAATTATTGTTTTCGAATTTTCGAAATATTATGTACGTTATTCGACGCTTTTACGGTAAAGGAAATCATCGTGGAAACCTTCACGCACGTCTGCGAAGAGATTCAAAGATTATGCGTGAAGTCGTCCAATCCGCACTGGGCCCGCGTGGACGACTAAGGCCTAATCACCCACGGGTAGGCCGTGCCCTCGGTGGTGACGTTTTATGAGCAGCACGGTCATGCGTGGGGTAGGTGTTAACGACTACTATCCTAAGATTTTCGATAATAATAATAAATATATTAACAAATTTTTAAATACAAATTTTGCCTGTATTTCATTCTAAAATACAATTAACAAGTACAGTGGCCTTCTAACCTATATCTGTGAGTGTAGGATAATTGTAAAATAAACATATGTACCGTACGCTGGTGTAAGTGTGGTGTTCATAACATGTAATTTGTACAACTGTGTGTGTATTTAACAGGTGACGTTTGTAACGTCCCCGCATATGTACTCCATAGACTGTTATTGTTGTGCTCTTGAGAAATATATTGTCTTACACGGTAGTCATCGTACTATTAATACCGAATTACGGTTTGTAGTTTGAAATGTTTGTTATGAATAAACTAAAACTACAAGAAAAAAATAATTTTAATATTAAGAGACGTTTATGAGCAATGCGTCTTACCCGTGTTTTTCGAACTGATTACTGATGTTGACCGCAGATGGCCTTTACCTTCACCGGGCAATTGGTGTGCGCAGATGGGTTTAACATTTACACAACGAGCCTAAGGGCGTCCCGGAGTGGGACTCGAACCCCGGCTTAGGGGGTTTGAGGTAGTTGGCTTGGTAACCTAATAGTTTTGGGCAGAAAGCAGGCACATGCCGGTTACGTGAATAGGGCTTGAGCGAACCTACGGGGACTCGACCAGGAACCTCGTTTGTCAGTTTGTATACATACGCAAGCTAAGACATGGACGCTGAATGCTGGATTGGTTTATAAGTTTTCAAAATTATATCTGATTTTATCTCTCGTAGAGATAAAATCGTAGATATGATTTTTTCGCAAAAGAAATGGACTATAGCTTGCTGGACTAGCAAATTAAAGTAGCAGTGGGTTGGTCTTGTATTTCGTAAGAAACGGCTATTGGAGCAGGTGATTACTGGAGTGAAAATCGCGTATTGACAAGAGTAGAATAGGGCGTCCTCAAGCCCGATGGACGACGACTTGCGAGAGGTTGCAAATGGAGGCTGGACGAAGAAAGCGGAGAACATGGATATCTAGTGCTTAATATAGGATACCTATATACGTATAGGGTAGGTATATATAGAGAAGAATCATAGTGAAAGTTGCGTATTTACGAGTGTAAAATCAATTTAAAAACACTTATTTATTTTTCTGTGTGACGTTTTGATGACTTTGTAGTTACCGTGGTTCTAGAAGCTGAAGTCTGCATGACTACTGCGATACACCCAAAGGATTCCAGCCAACAAGCGTTATGTGGATGTGGTCTCAAACTCATCATACGATAGTCGTTATCAAAGTGTAGACATACAAAATTATTTATTCATAAATAATTTACACTATCAAAGTCCGCTTTCAATAAACAGAGAAATGTCCGTTCGGTAAATCTATTGTTGGTTTGAATGAGTTTGACAGCGGCTATCAGTGGCCGGGGCTAAACTTCGGATATCAAACTAGCCGCGAACAATACCATTTGTTACTTGTGGACTATTGACATTGCCTTAATTGCCTGTGTTTGACCTAAATCTAGATGGACAGCAGAGATGGAAAGCTGGTTTACGTAGTTTGCCTATAATTGTTCAACAGATCATAAGGCTATTTATCAATTGCTACTGAAACAATTCAATGTAGAATTAAGTTGTAATGAGTGTTTATTAGGAGCGTCGGTGGCTTAATGGTGTGGACTGTCGCCTTCCTACCTCCTGGTAATGGAGGGCTGCGGGTCAAATCCCGACACGTACCAATGTGTTTTCGAATTTCGAAAATATATACGTTATCCGACGCTCTTACGGTGAAGGAAACATCGTGAGGAAACCTTCATGCACGGCTGCGAAGAGACTCGAAGGTTGTGTGTGAAGTCGTCCAATCCGCACTGGGCCCGCGTGGACGACTAAGGCCTTATCACCCTATACGGGTAGGCTCGTGCCCCTCGGTGGGGACGTTTAATGAGCTGATGATGATGATGATGACTGTTTATTTACATTGCGGTGACAAGATTATGCTTAGTATTATCTATTGTAAATCTGAAAGTAGTTTTCCCGTTTTAATGTTTGGAAAACAAAATTCCTCCTCTAATTGCGTCTCATTAATGACAATAATGGAGGACTGAGGTTCAAATCCCGCCACGTACCAATGTGTTACGAATTTCTGAAAAATATATGTACGTTATCCGAAGCTCTTACGGTGAAGGAAAACATCGTGAGGAAACCTGCGCACGCCTGCGAAGAGCTTCAAAGGTTATGCGTGAAGTCGTCCAACCCGCACTGGGCCGCGTGGACGACTAAGGCCTAATCACCCTATACGGGTAGGCTCGTGACCCTCGGTGGGGACGTTTAATGAGCTGATGATGATGAATGACAATAATATCAATTAATTTGTCAGAGTCTTAACCACTGCCTTAAAAACCTACTGCCTTAAGGACCAAAGGCTTAACGCGCGTCCAAAGTAAAGAATTATCTTTCTTTTCAGGCAGTCAGATTCTTAAACTTGGAATGTGGTAACAAAACAAAAAATGGCATTAAATTTCTTTCAAGTGCAATTGTGTGACATCAGTAACGAGCGGTCTAAACTTAACGGTCAAAAGAAGATGGAAATAAGAATAGGGATGATGACAATTTTTTTTTGTTATTATATCGATGGACCGCATAATAATAGAAATGTTGGTAAAAAAATTACTCCGTTAACATTAAAACTCACAGAGATTTTTCAATTCTAAAAACACATTAATGGACTTTCCCAAAAACGCTTCATACAAATGGCTACCTAGTTATGACGTCACACATCAGTAATTAGTACGCATAGTTTGTAAATTTTGTACTACAACTATATTAAATGTTGTGTTTACTAAAACGGTTTCTTAGCAAAAGTTGCTTTAAATTGTATGTGTTATCCTTTTGTTAACACATTTTTGACGATCTCTCTCTCTCTCTCTCTCTCTCTTCAACCTATCGCAGTCCACTGCTGGACATAGGTCTCCCCATTTTGCGCCAGATATCCCGGTCTTCCGCTTTTCTCATCCAGCTCCACCAGCGACCTTCCGCAAGTCGTCGGTCCATCGGGCCGGAGGGCGTCCTACGCTACGCTTGCCAAGACGCGGTCTCCACTCCAGAACTCGTCTGCTCCAACGGCCATCGGTTCTACGACATACGTGACCAGCCCACTGCCACTTCAACTTGCAGATCCGGCGGGCTATGTCGGTAACTTTAGTTCTCTTGCGGATTAAATTATTTCTGATCTTATCCCCAAGAGAGACTCCAAGCATAGCTCGCTCCATTGCGCGTTGAGTGACTTTGAACTTGTGAACCAATCCCGCAGTCAGTGTCCATGTCTCAGCTGCGTATGTTAGCACGGGTAGGACGCATTGCTCAAAGACTTTCGTCTTTAAGCATTTTTAACGATTAATGTACTTTAAAAATGGACTTGCCCATCTAACTTTGAAGACTAATAAAATTCATAAAACATTAGTTTTCGAGCTGAGAGTAAGCACATCGTTATATTTAACCCAGATTTGTAATAATATGAAATAGTTCTTACAATTTCAGGACCCAGTCATCATGCCTATTCTGCTGAGCTTTATTTATTTATTTGTTGCATTCGACATGTCGTAGATGCTACATACATATTATACAAGTAACATTATAAAATATAATATCAACATCACATGGACCTTTACAGGCACAGCAACATGGAAGTGAGAGAGGCAGATATTTCATCTTAATTTAAATAATTTATTTTCCTTTTGTCTAACATACTTTCGTTTAAGTTGAGGACAAGTTTAGTCACTATAAAAAAAAATCTCTATCATTTATAGTAATTTATTTCGTAATAGCACACTTTACTAAGATAAACTTTCAGGATCTCCATAAATTTGGAAAAGGAATTTAATATTTGTATATAATTTGGTAGGTTACTGAAATTTTTGAAGCTGTAAAATCGACGTCAAATTTAGCAAGGTACTATATTCTTCTTTATCATCATCAGCTCATTCTACGTCCCCGTCGAGGGGCATAAGACTACCCGTAGAGGCGTATAGGCATTAGTCGTACACGCGGGCCCAGTGCGGATTGGCTGACTTAGCACGTTTCCTCACGATCTTTTCCTTCACCGTAAGAGCGTCGGATAAACGTACATATGATTCCGAAAAATTGAAAACACATTTGTACCTGGCGGGATTTGAACCTGCACTCTCCAGATCGAAAGGCAACAGTGCACACCAATGAGCCACCGACGCTCTTTATTATTTTTATATTAATATTTAGCTACCTACCTATGGAATCCCTGGGCTCGTATCCTTTAAAGCTTAATTGTGTTCATATTATATATAGCATTAATCCCTTGATCAGATATCAATTAAAATTTTCTTTTGTAATCTTGGATACCTTATCCTTAGATAAATACACATAATTTTCGATACAGTTTTCTATCTTTCATTGTATTACGCAATATATAACCTCAATGCGTCGTAAAATGACGTCAAAAGGTTCCAAAACTTAGTTGCAACGCAATGATATTCTGTATATATAAAGGTAGATACGCCACCCGTACCTCAAAAACGAACCGCCAAGGACAATACAAGTTGTAGGCTCTTTGTTTAGGTAAATGTACGCTCATTCGAAATGTGTGTATGTGTGCTGTCGCTGCATTCGGAATACTTTTTCAGTTGTGTTGTGAGTATATCACGAATCTATACTTTTTACATCATTGTTGTAACGTTGCATCGGGTGCCTCGCTCAGTGGGTTACGAACAATGATATTCTGTATATATAAAGGTAAATACGCCACCCGTGCCTCAAAAACGAACCGCCGAAGAGAGTACAGTTTGTACTCTTTTGTTTAGGTAAATATGTCCGAAATTCGAAATGTGTATGTCTGCTGTCACTGCATTCGGAACACTTTTTTCGATTGTTTTGTGAGCATTTCACGAATCCATACTTTTTACATCATTGGTTACGAATCGACGAGCACACTTGTGACCCGATTATAGGAGGATTCAGCGCATGTGGGCCGTCTGTGAACTACGGAATACATTATGGATGAGGTTTCCACTTATTGAGTGCATTGAGAGTTGAAAATCAGTTTCGGTCTTTGGTTGTGTACTAAAAAATCGAGTATAAGTTTGTTTTCAATAGTGTTTCGCTTCCATTTGTTTCTTCCGCCGCAATAATCATGATTAGTGTTTAATGGTGTTCCGTATTATAGGGTGAGACAGTGAAATACAGGTTACTGTAACGATATATCTGTAGGATATAAGTTAGCTGTCCTTGTGGACCTTTTTCACGATCACTGCTGTGTTATAGGCGATAGCTTACATTTGACATTAAGTGGGCTGACAAAGTCTTCTTTAATGATAGAAACGTCAGCCAAAACATGTCCGTACCGCACTACTCATACGTATAGTAATTGTTATATTTATAGCATAAAATTATTCATTTAAATTTTGACCTTAACGCGTCACTGAAAGGGTACAAATTCAAAAGCACGACTACTACTACTAATGACATATCTGTTCAACTGACACGATTTACAGATTTTTTTTTAAATACAAATAGTGTATTTGTGTGAGATTGTGCATCAAGTCAGTTATTTTGTTTATCTAAGTAAGTAAAACATAAAAAAGTTTGAGTGCATTCTCTGCCTTTTCAAATTATCGTAGTACACTGTTGGATTTTTTCACGATTTCAAGTTATACGTGTTCAGTTCAGCTCACAGATTTCCCAATACAGGCGATGGGGCAAGCCGCGTTTAAAGTGCGACAACTGTAAGCTCAACGAGCATACACTGGCTACCAGTTTACGCTCTGTGAGACGAGTCAAGACGCACGAATATTAGAAGAAATTACCGTTTTTTTCCAAAATGCCATCCTGTGCAATTGTAACATGCCATCATCGCAATGAATCAGTAAATTTACCAAGAAATATAATAACTTTTCACAGGTAAGAACCGAAAAGAAATGGCGACACTGTGACTGCCTATAAACTTGGCGGCTTGTCCAGTCTAATGTATATTCTGATGTCTGTGGTTCAGCTCATACCATATTTCGTGTAGATACAGTGTCGTAATCCGACCTTTTGCCCTGAACTTGATCTAACCACTAACTATAGACACTACTAGGTAGATGGTATCATATATCAACTTATGACGGCGGCGAATATAGGATGACATTGCTCATCATTCTGACCAAAATATATGAAGAATAGGCAGGAAATGGAGTGTGTAGCATATTAATATAATGATCAGTAATATGTCCCGTGAACATACTCGTAGGTCTCCCCCACGACCTCCACAGCGCGGAGAAGCATGAGTCCAGTGATTGCTCGCGACCCTTATAAGGTCGTCGGTCCATTTCGTAGGTGGCCTCCTACGCTGTGCTTAACAATATTAACTACGTAACTAAGAACACTTTAATAATAATGTAACATTTCTAATATAATAATACTCGTACATGTTAAGACAGGTGTTTTTAATATATAGCGTTAAGTTCGTCTCCCAGTGGTATAATGACAAATATACACAATTCAATCAACCAGCCGATTGGTCGCCGATGAGTAACATCCTAAGTTAATAAATACCTAATAATAAATAAATATCCACTGACTGTTATTATGTTCATGCACACAAATGTTTGTACTGCTCTGGGATCGTACCGGGAACCCTTGGTGTAATAGTCGACCATGGGTCGCGAAGTCATCAATAGCCCGGGGCAATGGCTTAACGTGCCTTCCAAATCACGAAGGGACTCAAGATAATGATAAAAGTTGTTTAATAAAATATTAATCTAAGATATATAGAACGAACTTCACCGATCTAGTAACCAGGCGAAGTGTGTTTTTTATTATTTAAAATATCTTAATGAATGTGACGGTGATATGTTGCCTATTAAAATCCTGTCAAGGATATAATTAGAGCATCTCTTCCGCGACGACCTCTTTTTGGAAATATGCGTTCACTTATAATTATAATATGCATTCGCAGTGCGTGCGTTTGCATGAGAGCAGTTTATTGATTTTTAAATGGCCCCGAATTAGGTCACATTCGACCAAACTAGGCCATAGTAAAGTTACCGAATTCTGACACTCTTTAGTCTTTATTTATAATATACTACATGTCTATTAACAGATACCCTATTTAGCTATGTACAATTACAAAATAAACACCCGGCACGAAATAAATTGCATGCAGAAATCTGTTGTGTTTATATTTGTTAAAGGTGCCATAAAGGATAACCAGTATCGAAATTCGGTATTTATGGAATATAAGGATTCCGTGGTTAGTATGCTGGTCGCATAGACACGAATTCTGACACTATAGTTTGGTGTACTATTAATTAAGGTATATAAGTAGAAAGCTATATACATATCCTCTAAGCGAGACCTATATACATAAAATGTACAAATACAAAACGAAAAACCTGGCACGAAATAAATTGTATACTATGCACAAATGCATAGGGTTCATATTAGTAAAAAATACGTTAAAAAATAACGTATATCGGAATAGGCGAGTCGCATCGTTCGACCTATATATCGGTCTGGTTTCTATTTCGGCGGGAGACCGGCAGCTGCATTATACTTTGCTGGCGATGCTGACCCGGTTTTTTCACTGGAAGTGTTAGTTCTTTGTCTGAACTATTGTGTGATATTCACTATCCGTTATCCTAGTATCTAATATGGGACGTCGGTGGCATGACCTTAATGTTGAGTATGCCTTGTATTATTATGTTTTCATCGGTATTAAGATGTCTTGTAATGGAAAATTTAAAAGTGTTTAATCTGAAGTAATTAAATATCTTAAGGAATGTACAATTTCTTACTGCAAAATAAGACTGCTCCATTTTGTTGCTTTATTTGGAAAAAAAACATCCCAGACTTTAACCACATTTCTTATTTAATACAACGTTTGTAGTTTTCGTTTATGCACAAGAAAAGCGAAATATTTTAGTTATAAGATTACACAATACACACACATATGCAATTCAATGTGCGTCAAAACTAGTTTAGTGAATGTTACAGCCTAGGCCAAAATTGCGTAAATATAAATGTCAAGCGACGTGAAACGCACATTTTTTTTATCTGCATTAATCTGTGGCTTATGTTTATTTAAATGGATGCTTTTGCATCTTTTTGAATGCGAAATTATAATTTTAAACCGCCTAGGCTTGTCGAGGTTGAGCAACTACATTGCGATGAGGGTTAACGTTAAAATCTTTTTTTTATTGAACAGGAGGCCAAAGAGCATACAGTTCACCCGATGGTAAGTGACACCGCCGCCCATGAACATTTGCAGGACCTCAGGTCCCAGAAATGCGTTGCAGGCCCTTTAAATATGTGTACACTCTTGACGTTGTATTTGTCCAAGACTTTACTTTAACGGCCCGTGACAGTTCACTGCTGGGATAAGCACCTTAGGTTCAAGAAAAGCCTCGATTATATAGGGTTCTATTTACCTTACCCACTATTGGTGCATTCTGTTTTACAGAAAGGGATCTAACAGTTACGGTTCCGATTATTCGGGTGCAAATTATGGTACTTGCTCGTTGTCAAAGTGGGGTGGTGGGGTTACTGTTTAAATACTAATGAAAAATTTCGGGTAAAAGTTTTCTAATTGTTTGCGAGAACAGTAGGTTTGGTGACAATAACATGACTTGTAGAATAATCTACCGGTACCAAACGGTATACCTATATCTACAGAAAGTACTTCGGGAAGTGTTGCTCTCTATTTTATTTGAAAATTTAATAAACTAACAGCAGTTCATGGGTTGAAACTCTACCACATTGAAAATCTTCGAGTATTAGCAAAATTTGTAAAATTTAAATTAAGATGGCACGGCATCTGTTCAGCCTTACCGGTTTTATTTATTATGTAAAGTGTGTTCTGTTAATGCAAATTATAAGTAATGCGTTAAACAAACGAGCGAGATGCGAATACGTTTTGTTCATATGTCCAAAAGAGAGAGTTGCACATTGAATAAGTTGAAAGCACCTTGGTACCAGGAAATAGGCATAGGTTGCCGTTTTGCACTATAACGAATTAGATACTCGACCTTGTTAGTTCGGCCTATGTTTGCTGAGCTTGTTTTATACATTGTTGAGTATATTTTTTCTACAGAATATCATTCCTTGCACTTCTAATTTTTACTATGTAGTAGAGACCAACGCAGTGCTATCGTCTGGTGAAAAAGGAGTGATATGCGCTTCTGTGTTTCAGGATGAGGGTACTGTAGAGTTTAAATTACTAGGTGCAACTCGCCGCCTGTTGTCCTGGGTGATGGCCCGGGTGCTATTGACGGTTGACGCAAAATGAAATTACTCGTTATAGTTCTTGGTTTCCGTCAAAATTGCATCTGTAGTGATCAGACCTAGCACTCAGATGAGTGAATGTGTGTTAAGTAAAATGTTTGTCCATCTATAATTTTATTGGAACTTTTTTATTTTTTTTATTAACATTTATGATTTCATTTATCATGCGAGCTGTTTGAACGTATAGCATTACATTTATAAAATAAACATAAAGCATTAAATGATCAAATTGGCACAGCAACGTCTGCTGGGAGGTCTTACTTTTCCAAAAGTGATGATTAAGCCCGGCATTGAACGTCAAGGTCGAAAAAGTAACGAAATAAGGTTATTCTTTATTTTCTAATTAATTCTATTAATACATTAGAAAGTAGGTAGATGCTAGCGAAATTAACTGCTTTATCATGTAACACGCTAAGCAACGGATCCTTAATTGAAAATTGTAATTTGTGATAGCTGAAATGTGAAATTTAATTAGTTACCTTTATACCTTTTTGAATTGCAAGCATTTTTACAGAGAAAATATTGTGTAAGAAAAAGAAGAATTATCGAAGTTGAAACAAAGGCGTTTGCTAAACACTGAAAACGAATAAAGGTATTTTTTTAGCCTTCTTAGACTCGGCGCTAAGTAATTTGGGTAGATACCACTGCAGTGCCAGATATTGTCTCGTGAAAAAGAAGTGTTTCGGGATGAGGGCACTGTAGCTAGTAAAATTGCCGGGTATAAGAGACCTAACATCTGTTGTCTCGGGTGTCGGGCGCAGTGCGGTATTGATAGAGAATAATAACTGTTAATCAGTTGTTGGTCTCAATTAGTGTTGTCATGGTCAAGCGTATCACTTATTATCAGGTGAGCGTCTTGACCGTCCTGTAGGTATACTTTGTGTTCCAAAAAATCTTGTTAGACATTTTTGTAGTATTAATGTAGTTATGTAGTGGCTGGTAGACTTAGCTCGGCAGCTTATGCTGTTAGAAAGATTAGGCTCTTGACAGATATAGAAACGGCAAGAGTGGTTTACTTTAGTTATTTTCATAGTGACATGTCGTATGGTCTACTGTTGTGGGGCTCGGCTGCCGACATTAATACAATATTTGTGCCACAAAAAAGAGCTATTCGTTTTATCTACAACCTTAGACCCCGTGACTCTCTTAAGGAACTTTTTAAAGAATTAATATAATGACTGTAGCATCGCAATACATTTATGAAAATTTAATTTATGTTCGTAAATACTATAACACCTTTAAGAAAAATTGTGATTCACACAATTTAAATACTAGGAATAAAAACAAACTTCCTGTTCCGGACTTGAGACTACATAAAATAGGTAAATCTTTTATAGGAAGATGTATAAAATTTTTCAATAAGGTACCGAAAAATATTGTATAGTTGCCCTTTCATATGTTTAAAGTTGAATCAAACAACACCTTTCTAAAAAAGGGTACTACACTATTGACGAATATTTATGTGATAAAAATCCGTAGTCTTAAACTGCTCAGCTATTTCAGTGTTTATGATATATTGTTACATTAAGGAATTGTTTTTAAAAAAGGCAACACTGTTGAGTTTTCTTGGGTGCTTCTTTCTCAACAGGCCAAACCACTGAAGCGCTTTTGTTTTCAAAGCATCAAAACTCCTATTTTTAGTTTAGTATTTAAATAGTTTTTTATTATATTTTTGTATATTTCTTGACGTTCATAAGTGCTTTTTGTAAGCCTAATTTGAAATAAATGTTTTTGACTTTGACTTTGAAAAAAAAGTTAGGTATCACAATATTATTTAAAAAAATGTTCTCTTACATCCACTCATCGTCACAATACAAGGAGCTAGTACTAGGGATACGACACAAATGAACATATTTATACCCTTTTTTGTGAACACATGCATTCTATGCATTTGTATACATTCGAGACAATAAGTAAGTAAATATTAATTCAGTGAAACTATATGTTTCACTAATAAAATTCATGGAATAACAAAAAAAAAAAACAACAAATCTTTCATTCTTCTACATATAAAAACAGTAGATATAAAGTGTTCTGGACGGTCAGGACGGTCACCTGATGGTAAGTTGACGTTTAATGAGCTGATGATGATGACTACTTAGCATATGTCGAGACAACACGAGGCGCTTCGACACTGGTCTTCCGTAGGTGCCTCGAGTGGGAAAGCACTACTCCGTTAATCGACGGCTCCATGGTGGGTGGCTTGTTCGTTCGTTTGACAATCGCTCATATTAAGTACCATCTATCTACTGCAATGGTCGATTTTCGAATAGGTGACCGCAAAATGGTAACTCGATGCTTTGGAAGGCAAGTTAAGCTCTATTGCATGGTGCTAACAACGATGTTAGTGATTGTAGTAAGGCCACCGACCGTATCATTCTTCGTAGGAAAGACTGTGCTATTTAGTACTTCAGTTAAAAAATAGATTCTTCAATTAGATGCTTTTCAACGTACTAAATTGATTATGATAGCGATTTTGAGAAATAAGGCCGATCAGGTAACTTCAAGTATTTTTTTAATTTCGCTCTTGATAATAATATCGGTAAATTTTAGTTAAACTAACTTAACTCTGACCGAATAAAATACAAAAATAAAGAATAGACTAAACTTAATCTATGTAACGGAAAATGTATTCTATATTATTATATTCAAGTACGTCATCCAATGATTATCGATAAAAAAAAATTAAAATCATTAATATTGAATTAAACTTCAAAGGAATTGCATCTATATCTTTTTCTATTTTACTGTGCTTAAACAATAGTGAAAACTGTGAACGATCAGTTGTCAAGTTCAACTTCATTCATATAATAATTAGAGAACGTGACCCAAATGTCAGAGTCGAATATTTGCAAACGTTAGGCTTCGATGTGCCATTGGCGTACAAGTTTTTTGGTCATCATCATCACCTTAGCGATATTCCCGGTTACTTTCGGAGCTTACGCTCCGAAGCCCAGGGTCCGCTTTCCGACACTTTCTCTTCCACTTTGCACGATCTTTAGCATCCATAACTGTTACACCATTAGCCCGCATGTCATCCCTTACGACGTCAAGCCAACACTTCTTAGGCCTGCCCCTTCTACCGGGACCGGGCGGAGGTGGCATGGCCAGACATTTATTTCCCACATAGTACAAGTTTTTTTGGTCTTCATGGATAACTATGAATAAAACAAAAATTTTTACTTACTCCATCCTTATTGAACTCGTATTCGATTATATACCTGGAAATACCTTTTTTATATATTTTGAAGTGAACGAAAGACCTCATTGATAACCTGATGTTAAAGAGCACGCCCGCCCATAACAAATGCATTTTATAGAATCTGCCCTACACCAAACACTAGGTGGTAGACTCGATACTAAGTCGTCTAGGTAGGTACCACCGCAGTGCCATATATCGTCCCGTGGAACAGGAGTGTTATGCACTTTAGTGTTTCGGGATGAGGGCACCGTAGCTAGTAAGATTACCGGGTATAAGAAACCTATCATTTGTTGTCTCGAGACAGGCCCAGTGTAGCATTGATGGAGAATAATAACTGTCTATCATTTGTTAATATGGAGCGTCGGTGGCTCAATGGTGTGGACTGTCGCCCTCCTACCGGGAGGGCTTAGGTTCAAGTCCCGACACGTACCAATGTGATTTCGAATTTTCGAAATTATATGTACGTTATCCGACGCTCTTACGGTGAAGGAAAAAATCGTGAGGAAACCTTCATGCACGCCTGCGAAGAGATTCAAAGGTTGTGTGTGAAGTCGTCCAATCCGCACTGGGCCCGCGTGGACGACTAAGGCCTAATCACCCTATACGGGTAGGCTCGTGCCCCTCGGTGGGGACGTTTGATGAGCTGATGATGATGATGATTTGTTAATATTCCTTCAGTGCTACTGTGTCATGGCCAGGCGTATCACTTACTATCAGGTGAGCGTCCAGACTATCCTGTACATTCTGTAACATTAAGAACACCTGGAACGACAGATATTAGATCTCATATACCCAGCAGTTTTGATAGCGTCATGACCCCTTTTTCCAGTAAAGTAGTGCATAATACTCGTGTTTGACTGGACTGTAAATGGAACTGCGGGTTTATATCTGCATCGATGTTTCATCTTTGAACCTACCACCTAGTACATTAAGTTGAGGTCAAGAGAGCTGAACCATATTTACCACAAATATAAATAATTCTTTATTAAACAATACGGTAGATATCTATCAAGTAGTAGACTTAGTATCGACTCTACCACCTGTTAAAGGGTGAGATGAAGATATCTTGGATCTTCATCCAATCTTTCGGGAAAGATGGGGTAGGAACCAATTATATATTTAACATATATACGTATTTCTTAATATTATAATTGCTGACTTATTTTTATTATTTTCCCACTGAATAACCTTGCGTACATTTGTACCCCCTCGGCCATCGGAACAAATGAAGGACAGGCATTTAAAGGTTGTGTAAATATTTAATTGTTTCAATATGGCGTTTAAATTTATTGATGAATTAATTAAATTAGTTAAAATTTTCGTGTAATAACGACAAAGTTAGGTACTAACCTATTGATTATTTTATCAAGACCTATTGTTTAAATGGATCAAAATATTTGTTATTGTGCATCATATAATAAAGATATCACTTCTTCTAAAACGATTTCATGAAATAATATAAAACAAAATGTGCAGTGGAATTTTATTAATCCTTATGTTGTACGGGCATATTTTTTATAATTCTTTTTTTATATGACACTATACACTGTGGCATCAAAACCTTAAGAAAGAATAAATACGGATTCTGTTTTATAAAAACATTCAATATTTTAAAAGGACTATTTAAATATTTCACTAAAATCTTTAAATATAAGTAAAATACCCGTAATTTGAAACAAAGTGTTTCATCAACTTTTTTTACCAAACGTGCTTAAATATACAAAGAAAAACCGGTCAAATTCTAAGAAAACTTCCTACAACGTGGCCTGAACGAATTTGAAGGAACACTAGTGAGCAAAGAATTAACTTCAACGCACCGAAGCCCGTAGACCGCAATTACGTCTAACTGATTACAGCCTATTGTCTCAGCCCGATCGCCGTACAGGTGTATAATTGATTGGACAAACAGTGGGCTAGAATTCATAAAAGCGTTACGCAATGCATTTTTTAGGATCGCGAGGTAGTCAGCGCTTTTCAGAAATTACAGCGGGCGGGGTGGCGGTGCGAGCGGTGGCGGGATATGACGTTCGATTTAAAGGGTAGGCGCGTGGGTGGGCGGCCCGGGCGCGCTGGCTGTTGACGGGCGCTCGGCGCACGCGTACTGGCGTCGCCGGCGCCCGCCGCCGCCCGATTTCCGTACCGATGACAGTTAGCCCGGACTTACTTCCTCGAACTCGCGTGTCCGCGGCTCCGCTGCACCAGGCCGAGCGCCCTCCCAGCCGTCGTCAACCCGCGCACCACGGGCGCCGCGCTCGCCAACACACCACACGCCGATGGCACATTGACGCATCAACACGTAAGTACGCTATTGGAACGCCGGCTCCGATTTACGTACACAATTACAACAAATTAACACCGACCATGAAGGCTTGATGAGTACGTGTCCCGGTGTCTATTTTTGGGAGTACGCACTCTGACACCTGGTGGGGAGCGCTTCCTTTGTCCGTAGTTCCTTGCCGGTGCAATCGATTCATCGGCATAGGTAAATCAATCCGGACGTTTGGTGATGATAACACGTGATTCTTTGTGCTGTGAGATTGCCGGTTGCAAGAGTTCTAGTACCTTATTTACCTTATTAACCTTGTTAGTTTACGAAAAAACGACGCGGTTTTCTCAATTAAAAACATGAATAGTATTTGTTCCAAAAATATACGTATTATTAAGCGATCGCTCATGTGTACTTTGTGGTATGTGTTTGGTGTGATTTATTTTTTCATAATTTTGGAAACCAAGTTAATAAAAAAAAAGTATTCAAGGTTAGTTATTGCAGTTTAACACGCCGGGTACACAATGGGGAGAGGTATTGTATTGCAAGAATTAAGAACTAGTGTAGGTTTATATCTTAACCAGTTTTAACAGTTTTTTAACAGTTCTTATAACTTGCAGCAAATTCAAATGATAGAAAAAGTGCTTATTGATCATTTTGATTAAAAGTTTCATATAGGTAAGAACGTAATATGGTTAATTAGGTAGACCATAGTGTTGCAGAATAGTTCAGATAAGCTAGAGCTTGTCTAAACTACATATTGAGTAAAATAGTATTTTGTATGATTTTTTAAAATGTTTCAATCAATGTAGAGCAGTACGGAATTTTTCGCTTCTGTTAATGAGTATAATACCTTATTTTTACCAAAATATAACGTATAGATGGTTACACCTTTTTATTATTTCTTAATGTTTAATTAAGTCAAATTACAGTAGTTAGCAATGTTTTAAAATTTAAACAGACTTATTTTGTTCGGTACTAAAAAAGGAGCGAACATATGGTTACAACTGACAGCCTTGTAACGTAACATAGTTTTGAAGAAAATACAGTATGTTGAGCCTTATTTATAATTAAAGTACCCATACCTGTACCCAGGTAAAACTATAGTTTCCGATTCATTTTAAAATGTCAAGCCAGATGCAAGAATTTGGCATTGGACTTTAGGTACCCGTATACGCATGCGTAAACATTTACCCAGATGTGTTCGGCGAAAAATCGCCTACGCGTACGACATTAATTTTAAACAATTAATAATAAAATTTATTGTTAGTCTGCTAAGTATATATTTCATTTAATTATAGGTACTAAAGTTCAATGGGGTTGGTTTAAATTTTTTAGGAACTAAAATTGTGTAGTAGTAGCATTCATAGCAATTAAGCTAAATAAAGACACTGGCCGACCTGAAAGATGCTGTAAAAATCTCTTGAAAAAAACGTGCCTTTTTCTGATCAATGTCTTCCGCCAAATCTTTTGCTATTGCTTTTATTATAACTTCCGTTCTGAAGGTTAGGATATAGGCAGTCATATATCTATATAGACTTAACATTTTGACGTTGGTGAAAGAAAACGTCGTGAGGAAACCTGCGCACGCCTGTGAAGAAATTCAAAGGTTGTGTGTGAAGTCAGCCAGTCCGCACTGGGCCCGCGTGGACGACTAAGGCCTATACACACATTACGGGTAGGCTCGTGCCCATCGACGGGGACGTTAAAGTAAGCTGATGATAATGATTTTGACGTCACAAGCTAGTTCCACACTGTGGTACTTTATCGTGATCGGAGTGTATTATATATTATAGGCGTCAGTTGCTGCCTATCAGATAGGCTGTCTCTGCGATAGCTTACTTTTTCATTAACAAATAACAAGACTTAAACTCGCATTACATTATATTCTTGGTAAATCTTGTCACATCGTCTAGAGGAAATTCTTGAATAAATTTTCACTAGTTTTAGAATGATTTTTAAATATTTTGGTTGCGTTATAGTTTCTTCTATAAGTAAACAAGAAAATAAATGAAAAAAAAACCTTGCTCTCTTTCTAAGAGATAACAGTGAAATTAGCTTTTTTCTAAATTGTCTATGAAAACTTCAGGTTTTTTGGGAATCTGTTTACAATGATAACGGGCACGATGCAACAATGTGCGTGCCGAAACTGATTAGATAACCATGCAAGGATTTCACGAGCCCTCACCATTCACAGCATGAGTCTTAATGGAAAAGATTATACGGAACTAACATTTTCATAACCGTTGTCTAGAAGAAAGTTTTGAATTCTTATTTCGTTGCTATCATTATCAGCTCATTAAACGTCCCCACCGAGGGGCACGAGCCTACCCGTATAGGGTGATTAGGCCTTAGTCGTCCACGCGGGCCCAGTGCGTATTGGTCGTCTTCACGCACAACCTTTGAATTTCTTGGTAGGCTTGCGCAGGTTTCCTCACGGTGATTTCCTTCACCGTAAGAACGTCGGATAACGTACATGTAATTTCGCAATTTTGAAAAGACATTGGTACGTGGCGGGATTTGAACCTGCGCCCTCCTGGTCGGAAGGCAACAGTCCACACCATTAAGCCACCGACGCCCTTCCGTTCCATTCCGTTGCTAATTTTATCGCTCAAATTGACATTCTTCATGAGTTAATTATTGTGTACCAGAGACGTTTCGTACCTATACAGAGTACAATTTCCTGGACGTTCTGTTAATCGTGGTTGTTTAGTGCGTCGGTTTTGTCCTTTAGTTAAATCGCTTATGATAATGACTAAATACGGTTTCTGAATAGTTCACGATGAAATATTATAGTCAATTTGCGTTTGATAATACTTGGGAGGCGGCAAAGCAGTAACTACGTTACTTTAACGTTAGTTAACTACGTTCTTACGCATTTCACTTATTGCTTTATAAGTGAAATCTGCGTTTTCATGTTTTTTATAAATGTTTTTAAATGTCATTTCATTCTTCTCACTTAATATTTATTTTCAATGTGTCTTTAGGTTTTCACACAAACTGTCGCATGTTAGACTGCAGATTAATGGAGGTCATGTGATGTCTTAATTCAAAATTTATGTAATAAGTTAGGAACTGAGCAGGTACAAGACACCAGTGATCCATGAATAGGGATTGATGTTTAAACGAAGGTGTGTGCGCTTGAGACATACAGATGTAGAGACATTATCCGTTATTCAACTTCCAGTCCCACCATTGTGAAAAAATATATGCAAGACTGATATGATCAATACCCTTTCACTGACCATGCACCTTATGTCTTGAATTCAGTCTCCAAGAAAAGTTTGAATAAATGGTCAAATACTCGTTGGGGATACCTGTCTTCGCGATATAATTTATGTTGTCTTATTGCCATAGACTTCGAGAGAATAGTGATCTTTTGTGATAGCTTGTTACATTGTCAGTTTCTTGATATTCCGTCTAGATTGTAGATAAAAATAATCCACGGTAGTAATAAAACAATATCACCTTTCTACAAAAGAAGCGCGTATACTAGTAACATAATATCACGTGTCTTGATTGGCACGTATCATTACATGATTAGCCTTCGAGTAATTGATCTGGCCACGAAATCTGTTTACGAGCATGTTTTTGTGTGTACTGATATTACATATTAAATTTGGCATTATCTGAGTCTTTATGTGTAAAGAGTAAACTATGTGTATACTCTATAGTTTTTTGTATTCAAAATATACTACTGGAAAATCAGTATAAGAGAAAAATATAGGTTTATAAAAAAATGTAGCTTAGTAGGTTAGTCTTACTGTACCTTTATATTTTTTATTTTAAAATTCTAAATCAACGGAAAATGGGGTAGACCTATCTTCAGCAGTAGACTGCGATAGTTTCAAGAGAGATATTAATTTCACCACCCTGTAGTCTAATGCTAGTCGTTATCAACATACGCGTGGCGTGGCCTTGCTAGATTGATAAACCAAAAACCTCATATTATGTATTTGTATTATATTATTTTGTTGTCGCGTTGCACATTTGGAAATACTAGTTTTGGGCTGTGTCGTCTGTATGGGTCATGGAAACTATAAAAGCGGCTTAGGAAGTTTTATATCAGTCATCATCATCATATCAGCCAGTTCACTGCTGGACTGTCCAATCCTTGAGACGTTGCAAACCATTATCCGCCGCGGTTTCTAATCCGTTTTTGATATTAAAGATATTAAAGGATAAAGTGTCTCAATACATATTGAAACTCACAAATTAACCATTAGGTTACCACAAATGGCGGACATTTGCGCATGATAAAGACTATTTTAATGATAGTGAAACAATAGAAGTATGAAATATAGGAAAATTTCATGGGCGAAAACAAAATATAAGAATTTCCGCCGCGACAACACCTCTGAACGGACCAAAAATGACTTCAGAATACGAGTATAATAGCTACTCCTACATACTTTTAGGAGTGTCTGTAAATTTGCTCTTTGACTTTTTTCTTTTGCATCTTCTGCAAAAGCTCTTAGAACAAAGACACTGTAAGGGGTTGATACGACATTGCCTGCAAAGTCCACTAAGAACCAAAAAAAACTGTGTCCCAAGACTTGTTNATTCCTGGACGTTCTGGTAATCGTGGTAGTTTAGTGCGTCGGTTTTGTCCTTTAGTTAAGTCGCTTATGATAATGACTAAATACGGTTTCTGAATAGTTCACGATGAAATATTATACTCAATTTGCGTTTGATAATACTTGGGAGGCGGCAAAGCAGTAACTACGTTACTTTAACGTTAGTTAACTACGTTCTTACGCATGCTTGTAAGTGAAATCTGCGTTTTCATGTTTTTTATAAATGTTTTTAATTGCCATTTCATTCTTCTCACTTAATTTTTTTTTTCAATGTGTCTTTAGGTTTTCACACAAACTGTCGCATGTTAGACTGCAGATTAATGGAGGTCATGTGATGTCTTAATTCAAAATTTATGTAATAAGTTAGGAACTGAGCAGGTACAAGACACCAGTGATCCATGAATAGGGATTGATGTTTAAACGAAGGTGTGTGCGCTTGAGACATACAGATGTAGAGACATTATCCGTTATTCAACTTCCAGTCCCACCATTGTGAAAAAATATATGCAAGACTGATATGATCAATACCCTTTCACTGACCATGCACCTGATGTCTTGAATTCAGTCTCCAAGAAAACTTTGAATAAATAGTCAAATACTCGTTGGGGATACCTGTCTTCGCGATATAATTTATGTTGTCTTATTGCCATAGACTTCGAGAGAATAGTGTATAGATCTTTTGTGATAGCTTGTTACATTGTCAGTTTCTTGATATTCCGTCTAGATTGTAGATAAAAATAACCCACGGTAGTAATAAAACAATATCACCTTTCTACAAAAGAAGCGCGTATACTAGTAACATAATATCATGTGTCTTGATTGACACGTATCATTACATGATTAGCCTTCGAGTAATTGATCTGGCCACGAATCTGTTTACGAGCATGTTTTGTGTGTGTACTGATATTACATATTAAATTTGGCATTATCTGAGTCTTTATGTGAAAGAGTAAACTATGTGTATACTCTATAGTTTTTTGTATTCAAAAATATACTACTGGAAAATCAGTATAAAGAGAAAAATATAGGTTTATAAAAAAATGTAGCTTAGTAGGTTAGTCTTACTGTACCTTTATATTTTTTTATTTTAAAATTCTAAATCAACGGTAAAATGGGGTAGACCTATCTTCAGCAGTAGACTGCGATAGTTTCAAGAGAGATATTAATTTCACCACCCTGTAGTCTAATGCTAGTCGTTATCAACATACGCGTGGCGTGGCCTTGCTAGATTGATAAACCAAAAACCTCATATTATGTATTTGTATAATATTATTTTGTTGTCGCGTTGCACATTTGGAAATACTAGTTTTGGGCTGACACAGCCCAAGTCTGTATGGGTCATGGAAACTATAAAAGCGGCTTAGGAAGTTTTATATCAGTCATCATCATCATATCAGCCAGTTCACTGCTGGACTGTCCAATCCTTGAGACGTTGCAAACCATTATCCGCCGCGGTGTTCTAATCCGTTTTTGATATTAAAGATATTAAAGGATAAAGTGTCTCAATACATATTGAAACTCACAAATTAACCATTAGGTTACCACAAATGGCGGTCATTTGCGCATGATAAAGTCTATTTTAATGATAGTGAAACAATAGAAGTATGAAATATAGGAAATTTCATGGGCGAAAACAAAATATAAGAATTTCCGCCGCGACAACACCTCTGAATGGACCAAAAATGACTTCAGAATACGAGTATAATAGCTACTCCTACATACTTTTAGGAGTGTCTGTAAATTTGCTCTTTGACTTTTTTCTTTTGCATCTTCTGCAAAAGCTCTTAGAACAAAGACACTGTAAGGGGGTTGATACGACATTGCCTGCAAAGTCCACTAAGAACCAAAAAAAACTGTGTCCCAAGACTTGTTAGTATGCGATATGAATACGACTTACACTTTTAATTACTTAGATTCATTGTCGTCAAATTTCTTATTGTAATGACACTAAGTAGGTAAGTTTTTAATTAAAGAAGCGGACCACAAGGAAGTAAGGCGAGGCCAAATTGTTTGTGGTTGATTTATATGCATCGATTCAGTCTAGGTTCCGCAAGCAAAGGCCTACATAATTGTATGAAATGAAATTGGTGAAGAGATTGGAATATTTTGAATTAATTAATACGAGTATCATTGCATAACTTCTTAAGTCTGAGAAGTGTCATGCTGTCGATCACGATTTAGTTAGGTTTGTCTTGTTCTGTAGTGGTACAGTTTGATTTCTTAGACTTTTCAAAGGTATTTGTTTATGTTTATTTCAATATAATTCTTTCGTGTTGCTGGTTATCCAAAACTTCCATGCATTGTCAAAGTATAAAGACTGCAAAATTTAAGTCGGAATATGATTATGTTGACGTTCGCAAATTAGTGTTCTTAAAAAAAGACTACATTTTGAAGGTTTTCGTTAATATGTATTTTTATATAAAAGGTTGGATGTGAATGTTACATTTTTAATATTATTCTTTTGGAATCGCAGTGTTAATAATCATCAAATATGGAGATCGAATAACACTTGTCATTACTGTTTCTAGATGATATAACGGAAAACACTTCAGCCTCAAAGGTATAATTCCTTTTAAGAAATTAATGGTGAGACTGGAAGTGAAACATGTTTAAACAATAAGGATTAGGCTATCGCATTATCGCGGTGTACCTTGACGAAGCTAAAGTGGACCTTTTTTGTAAACTCCAGTATTCAATCTAAGAAACGGCCCAGTCACTGAGATTAGCTCCCAATCCAGACACCGACGCGTAGCCTAGATAGAAAATTAGCTCGTGGCTTTTGGACGATTTATGAATTTTTAAGCATCAACTCTCTTTTATTAGGGTATGCCGTGGAATTTTCTACAAGGCTAATGGCTTACAGTTTTCAACCGATTCCTATCACGTAAAAGTGGTAATGTTAAGGAAAAAACCTCGCTAAATTAATTATGTTTTAGCGAATACTTTACAGAGCTAAGATACTGATGAATAATTAAATATTTTCATAGAATGTAAACATGTTTTCTTGAGGTTACCTAAGAAAGTTTTACGTTTAAGAATAATTATTATTTTGTTGTGTACTTTAAATAAATAATATATTATGATTGCAAAAAATTTCATTCAGCGAAAAACTTAAAATGTTCCTCAACTCAAATTGACTGTTATGAACCTTGAATAATTAATTCACCTTGAGATTTCTTTTATTGAAGAATTTATAAAATGCTTACATCACGCATGAGCTAAAAACTACAAGATTGTCTAGCCAAGGCTCAAGATCAAGGCCAAAGTGTACCTGTAATTAGTCATAAATGTCAATAACCTTGAATAAAAACATCGGGAACGTCCGGAGGCGGGGGCTCGCGCGAGCTCTGCCCGAGTGGTGCGCACGCGGCGTGTGCACACCGCTGCACCAGAGGGCCCTCACGGGGCGCCTCTCTAGCCGTCTTTTTCATTTTGCGTGTCTTTTTTTGGCATCGCGCGTTAACCTTGGATTTTTTTCATAGCGAAGCGCAGCACGTACGCGCACAAGTATCGGATAGTCGTAGAGCGTCCCCCACTCGACGCGTCCGAATTTTCTGCATTCGGGCGGCGCGAAGAGTTTTCGGCGGTCGCATTCGCGAGCGAGGCTCCCGACTTAGCGGAGCGACGCGCAGGCGCAACACGGACCGAGCGGCGCGCGCGCGCTGCAATTATGCGGAAGTGAACCAGCGGTGACGCTGATGATACGTTACAGTGTGCCTCCAGTGTAACAGTGAACACGCACGCTCCCAGTGATACAAACTATGATAGTGCACCGCTCACAAGAGCACTGATGGTTTTCTGTTAACAATACAAAGGACTGTGGAATTTACGAAATGGAATCGAGGAAAGTATTTTTTACATTATTTAACGACTCGAACACGTGTGCAGTTGACAATTATTGTTTTCAGTAACGCACTTATTTCGAGTATGACCCTACCAGGAAGTCGCTATGAGAAAATGCGTAGCGCGTAACCTCATTTGGTAGTCGCTCTGGATAATTTAAAATAAATTTTGTGTTTCAATGTCATTGATAAATATGTTTTGATGCTCAATGGTATACGATAAATTTTAAGTATGCGATTGAGTAAAGAAGTTTGCACCTTAATATGTTCCTGCGAAAATTTATTTTTGCGCAGTGCAGCGCCGTCTACGAGTTTTTGCATACACGTGCTGTCGTTTTGGGGCTATTGAACTTGATAATGAGACAGCCATATCTCTAAAGTTTTTTGTTCGAAAATATTGCATCACTGTTCTTTTCGCTAAAGCTACCGCAACCGGTTTCCTAACATTTCCCTGCGTTGCTATCCATGATGTATCACGTGTGCCGCTACATACCACGTTGACTAGCTGACTACTTTTAACGAATCTCGCCTATATCGTAACATGTGTTTAATGAATCCGTAGTGGAATCCAGTTTAATAGGATAGGCTGTGCGAATGTTGTAAAGTATTTTATAGTCGTGTATAGTTCTCGTTCGAGAGTAGGCCCGGAACGCGGGGCCAAAACTGGTCTCGCAACGAATTAACATTTGCATAGAAACTGTCAAAGCGGCTCGTCGCGGGTGCGTGGTCACCGATTAGCACCTACCATCCATCGTGTTTAGAACCGGCCACATGCTTTGTTATAGGTTCTGCGTTTTTGCATATTAGCTATTCTATTCTTATACTTTGCGTTTCGCTTTTAAACTAAAAAATATTACATAAATTACTTGTTGATGAAACAAGATATGAAATATAAACTTAAATGTGTGCATGAATGGTGTTCCACTATGCTAATACTTATATATATTGACTTGTTCTTAATTAAACATTTAGTATTTAAACATGTGACAAAACTGACGCCATTTTTAAACACGTCAGAAATAGGTATCTAGTATAACAATGCAGAGACATTGTTCAGACTCGAAGTTGACTGACCCGCAGCTGTTTAATTTAAAACTAGTCAGAAACTTTTGTACTGTCATTCGCACCTACCTACTGATTTTTTAGCATTGAAGCTAATTTTTTATAAGTTAAAAGTTTGAAATCATATGTTGCAAAGCCATAAAAATATTGTGAAGCTGGCAATAGACGTTACGACGAAGGTCAATGTTACAATTTATTGTTACTGAATACAAACTTCCTAATGTCTATAATGGTTACACAGATTTTAAATCGACACTCTTCTGATGTAAACATATTTCCATTGCGATGTTAGTCTCTAGTTAGACTAGATTTGGAGGAAACGTGCTGCGTCGTATTTTTAATATTACTTATAATATTATAATAATTCGGTTCTTGCTTTAAAATAGTAAAATACTAAATAAAGTAATTAATTAATCTTGTACTTGATTTGTCTTATCTTAAAAGAAGATACTCTTATCACACCCTTTTATAGAATTTTTATTTCAGTGCTAAGAATCTGTAAGAATGTTGCTTTATTGCATAACACTGTCAAGCGCATGCAAAGCGTTACCATACGAAATGATTCAAATGGTTTTATAGAGTTTCAATATTTTGCATATTATTTGACAAACTTTGTTTGTCATTGATGCAAAAAACACGTCAGTTTAAATTAATTGTCTACTAGAGTGACGTAGTAGCATTATAATAATTTGTATATTGTTGCTGCGAAGTCGTAAACAAATTTTATAAAATATTATTCAGCGCAAATAATAATTTAAGAAAACTTTGCGCGATGAATAGAAGTCGGAATATTTCCTGTTTCTATATATATATATATATATATATATATATATATATTATATATCTATATATAATATATATATATATATATATTATATATAATATATATATATATATATAATATATATATATATATATATATAATATATATATATTATATAATATTATATATATATATATAATATATATATATATATATATATATATATATATATATATATTAAGCTGAGTGGCGACCAATTTAGTGTCATTGTTTATCTTCATATTATTAGTCTAAGTACTTATAATTGATTTCTTTTATATGTACATGTACCTATGTCAAACACTAAATAAACGTTTTGACGACCCATTTGGTGTTGCGGTTGAGAGGTCGGCTGCAACACCAAGGGTTCCGGGTTCGATCCCCGGGCAGTACAAACATTTGTGTGCATGAACATGTCTGTTTGTAATGGTCTGGGTGTTTTCTATGTATGATATGTATGTATTTACGAAAAAAAAAATGTATTTAAGTATATTTATCCGTTGTTTAGTACCCATAATACAGGCTTCACGCTTAACTTGGGGCTAGATGGCGCTGTGTGAATGTCAGTGGATATTTATTTATTTTATTTATTATTATTATATATACCTCCGAAAGAAATCCAGCACTTGCTATAAATACACCGTATATATGTGACAGTTTTTGGTCTACTGACTAAGGTCATGGATGGCGGAAGGCTGTGCCGGAGACGGTCTGATTGATCGATCAATGAATTGATATTGCGGTTATTGAACATTTCAATAAATGCTCCATACGAGTTTTGCTCCACTTTAACTTAAGCTTTTGCAAGTGTTGCCATTAATTTAATATTTTTATTAATCACATCGTTGCTGAATTAACTCATTATCGAAAATATTTAAGCATTCAGTCAATGCAGTTTTACTTTGACATAACATATACGAAAATGTGAGTGCTCATCATAATTAAAGTTAATTTGATTGGAATAATACTCGTAATGTCTTTAAGTATGTTATCTCTCTTCTCTTCTATTTTTTATCCAGGGACAATGTCTCTTAAGTTTAAAAGAACAAGTCATAAGTTGACTCTATGAATTAAAAAAGAGATGAGCTAAGACGATATTAGCAAGATAATATATCTTGTAATTGCACATCAATTTAACTTCTTGAGCTAGGAAAAGTTGAAAGGAGAAGACAAATTAAACATTATTCTAGTTTATTGAAATTGTTGAGGTAGGTAATGTTCATCGATATAATTCTGACTGAAATAATAAATTTAGTAACTTCTAAGCAACATAATGGTTTTTATCGAATATGAAAGACTTTAGAGACATAGTAAATAACAGACAATAAATTTTGTTGTGGCATCTGTTAAAACATAACCATTCGGGTCAATTAATCTACATTTTTGTTACTAAACTGCCCGAGAATAGAACTAGGTATTTTTATACAACTGTTTGTTTACTATTGGACAATATATTTCTTGTGAACGTTATTGCGAACCCATCTAATTATTTCCGACAAAAAAGCAGCTCAAATTATACACAGCTATTAGACACCGTATGCTGGTATGTAGTACATGATATCTTTGCAGCTGAGATAACCTTACAATTGGTAGGCCCACCGCACGATATAAGTGGTTGATAAGGCCCGATTAGACGTTTGGAATAATAAATGTTTTCTATCAACGAGTTGCAATGTGATTGGTTCAAATGACGCGCGATTAGATTTTTTAGTAGGCCTCTCAATTTGTGACTGTGTCTTATCCATGTTATTGATATCCAAATTATATTTACCCGGAAATATAAAATGGTTAAAGTCCTTGACCGAATACAAGTATTGGCCATTAGACCTAGCAACAGTTTTATATACGAGTACAAGCGGGATATTAATTTTATTTATATTTCGTAAAAATAAGTCTTTATAAAAAAAATTCAATTATTTTCACTCCCGATAAAGCTTGGATTTTTAAACATATATTCAGTATAGATTCAAACAACATCCTAATATCTTGCAATTGAATTCATCAATTTAAACAAAGTGCTAGTTAATTGTTTTTGAATAAGGTAACCTTTAAAAATTATTGGGATGTACCTTGAGAAGCCTGTGCCCGGGCGGGAGGAGGCTGCCAAGGACAAGGCTAGGCCTTGAAGGCGTCGCTTATGTTAACCCAAGGCCGTATTAAAGCGACAACGCGTGCAACTACTTAGTGCGTGGGCTTATTAGGTTCTTGTTCGTATTATACGATCGTTTTTTTGTTTAAAGCGTAATAAATGAAAATGTCTTTCTGAAAGAAAGAATAATTATGGATGTACATGTACTGGTAACATATTTCTATATAACATATAGAAACAATCACTCATTTTATTATATGTAACGACAAGCAAGTCGTTTTATATTAAACTAATCAAACATAAGAATGCAGTCACTTTAAAGACTGAAAAATAAAAGTACATTAAGTTATACATAGAATTAGGTAAAGGGTCTTTAACACCTAAAAAAAATACGTTTGAGGCCATGCGCCCCTCGTGTTTGCATATAAAACTTGATACTCGCTTCGAATGACACCTTTTCATATTCTTCACTAAAAACCAATATGAAAATTCAAGAGTAAGAATCAAATTCTTATATTATGCCGCTTAACAACAAAATTTCGGCCTATGTCCCAAACGAGATCTTCAAGGATTAAAATATGAAAAAGACAAATTTTTTTCTTAATGTATAGAATAACAGTTAGAAACTACTTGAACTGAAATCCCATAAAATAATTCAGGGTAAAGACCTCGTGTCCTTACTTTTGAGTTACTGAAGCATTCAATTTACATCGACAAACTTTTTTTATGTGCATGATATGTTAGCTTTGGCATTTTGTTGGAGGCCAGATCTATTTTAGGTAGGTAGGTATAGATATGGCATAATTTAGTGGAGTTTAGGCAAAAGGTGTTGTTCACAGGTTGTGATGATAACGTTTAGATAAAAAAACTAAATATTCCTTTAGAATTATTAAAACAACTACTTTAAATCATGGCCAAAAATTTCGTTCTCCAATAAACATCCCTGAATAAGTTTCTTTAGAAATAACTATTTGTTGCTCTATGGTTTCACGGCCTTAGCCACCATTCAAGTCACATTTGAGATCACGTGTCAACAAATTAAACGTTTTTGAACCTTATGTCGAGCGTACGACGATGTAATATGTTAAAATCTATGATTGTTTCAGAGTACCAACATGTATTAGTAGATGACGTAACACGTTTGTGTGACTGTCGTGCCGCAAAGATTTCCTAGTTGATTATGTACGAAAACCACAGACATCCAAATATACAATTAGACTGGACAAGCCGCCAAGTTTATAGGCAGTCCCAGTGTCGCAATTTCTTTTCGGTTCTTACCTGTGAAAAGTTATTCTATTACTTGGTAAATGTACTGATCCATTGCGATGATGGCATGTTACAATTGCACAGGATGGCATTTTGGAAAAAAACGGTAATTTCTTCTAATATTCGTGCGTCTTCTCGGATGAGCTTATATTTGTTGCACTTTAAACGCGGCTCGCAACATCTCTTGTATTGGGAAATCTGTGACGAAAACTTTGCTCGAGTGACTGGGGGGCAGGCTCTGTTTTCTTATTTAATTTGACAAGGACTGATTTAATAGCTAACTTGTTAGATCATTGTATAAGAGTGCGATATATATCCATAATAACAATATCTTTTATCCTAATTTCATACTACTAGGTAATCTTAGTGCATGTTCTGAGCATAGCATTAGTTAACCCTTTGAATGCCAGGAACGTCAGTATCATTGACGTTCAAAGGGTTAATGCAATACATGATCATGCTGAAAAAAAGTTCTTGATGACTAAAATGTTTTTGTATGAAAAGTAACCTAACAATCCTTAAGTTTTTTACCCTAGAAAAAGAAGTCACTTATTATAATTAAACGTAGGAAAATGTACCTTATAACTGACGCATTAAGTATACGTTTTTCTTAAACAGTAACAAGTTAGAGATCTTAAATTTAAATACGATGTCTATAAGATGAATAAGCACGCAGGTGCGTGAAGCTTGCTCGTTATGTCCAGGGGCTTAAATTGTTTTATTACCTAAGTACTATTTGTTAGTTTTTGTTACACATGATCTCTACATATAAATATTACTATGAAACATAGTCTACGATGGGTTTTTATAACGCCCACGTTCACCAATGTTTAAGTGTTAATTAAATTTATCTCGGTACATGTTTTTTCGAACTTATTTCGAGTGTCAACGTATGAAGAATGAGTATACACATTTCTATGTAATTAATTCTTATTTAAATTGTAAATATTATTGTAATGGTTAAGTACTATGTGCTGTTTTTGAACACAAAATTAGGTTAGCACATTAATACCGAAGTATGTAAAATTAATATACGGAAAATAATATGTTTGAGCTTTTAAGTGCATGTATATTCTACAGGTAGTTTCTGGTACTTGGGTGTTTCGGCGTGGTTGTGGAATATAATGGAATATATTTCAAATATTTGAGCAGATATATTAATTTAATAAGTAAATAGTATCGCAAGAATTCGATATTAAATTTAGTAAGACATACGTCAATGAATTTAAAAGAAAATCATAATACTAAGTTAGGTAAACAGTGTGTACGAATTATAAAGCACACATAATAAAAAGAGGAATATTTTTTTCAGTTTTGCATAGGTAAATGTGTCCGTCCACTCTTCCCCATCGACAACAATGCGTAATTTAACCTGTGTGGGACAGAGATGCGTAAGGAAGAACTGGTCTTCTATCGCTTGCTTGTATTTGGGTCAAGGATTATTTTCTTTTAACAAAAGACCCCAGCCGGTTGGTGCATTATTTCTGATCGCCCTACGCGGAATCGAACAGTTTGAATCGTTGTTTGGACCCTTTTATTATTACAAAATGAGGAAGAACGGGCATGTGTTCCAGTGCTTTAAATGTTTTGAATATGAAAACTCTTGGCTGTAGAATTCGCGGTTAGATTTTTACGTAAGGTTGAAATTGATAAAAGTGTCATAACGTGTTTCACGAAAGGGAAGATCGAAGTTAAATGTTTTCTATTTAACATATTTTTACTGAAAACTAATAGATTAACATGTACATCAAAGCGATTGGTTCTTTTTTTCCATAATCTAATCTGATATTTCATGAACAGTTTTTCGTACGAATTAGTGTTTTTTTTTGTTAGATCTAAAAACTTTTTTTGGGAAAATGGAACTTGAAACATTGCAAAGTAGGTTTGTATCCAAATAACCTTAATTTTGGGAACTACTTCTTCACGAGGGAAGCAAAATGTGACGAACATAATTTTTAAATCAGTTTTTAAGGATAATATATTACAAGTGAAGATTACATGATGCTTTATTTCCTTTTGACTGTATTTATTACCAAGCCAATGTAGACAAAAAGTTTTCTGTTTTGTCCTGATAGTGTATACCTTTTTTTTTCTTGACTATATATTAATGATATCTTCAATGTTTGAACGACTGTCTCGTCAATAAATAGAAACACAATTGGAATCGGTCTCGTTTAATTTGCTTGAACGAAAAATAAAGACAACACTGTGATTCAATGACAGAATAGCACGCTCTTTATAAATGCAAATGAAATAGGAACGCCTAGTTGATATTTTAGTGAGATTCAAATTTGAAATTGTACTTAATTTTAAATGAGAGTTAATTAGCCGATTAATTTTTATTGAACAAGTGAATTTATTGTATTCCAGTTATACAAGAATTCACAGTAACATAAGTTTACACTAATATTAAATTATTTTTTAAACTTTTAAATGATTTGATGTTAGGTATTTATAATATTGTAAGTCAGGATACTTTTTTATTATAGCACCAACTGATCTGGTTATTTGAAAATGTATTCTAAAGCCTGTATTCTAGAACGAGACTCAACGTTCATTTTTACTTAAATTGAGTTAGAAACGGATAGTGTTATTTATCGTATAGAGCGGTATCCCTTTCTCACTCTACTTAAGTGAAGATTAAACGCTTGAGTCTCTTTCTAGAATATGGACTTAAGATGTATTAAGTTCAATTGCTAAAACGATGGTGTTATGCAATAAAACGAAAGTAGTCAACCGTGAATCCAGTAATTATTTGAAACAAGTTAATGTGCACGCCTTTTGGCTTTAACGACCGACTTTTTATTGCACGAGATGCCATTAATAATTATGTGTCCGAAATGCTTGCGCGTGATTTTGTAATGAATAACACCGTCCTTGTTTTGATTTGTATGAAGTATCTATTGTACAGGCCCGAACGGAAATTGGTTTTAAGAAATGTATTACAGATACATTATTGTATGTTACTTTTTCTCTCGCTATTGTAGTGATGCATTATGATTGTAATCGGAGCTATAAGTTGAGATAACACTGATCTTGCTAGATGCTGTGGCAGGGTATCTTTTATAAAATATAACACATTAAGATAATTTTATTATTTTCCGGATCTTAATTATAAATAATGTTTTTGTAAGCTGTAATTTCAAATACTGTGCAATCAGTGAAGAAAACTTCATGAAGTTAACGCTAATGTTAACGGGCTAGATGAAAGCATGTTTTTCTCATACATGTCTTCACTACAATTGGAATTACTCGATCGTCAGTTGGCAGCAGAATATTTGAGTATGTGTGTTAGTTTATTTATAAAAATGCTCAAAAACTGACTCATTGCCTCCGCATAAATTGCATATCTATAACGGATCTAAAGTGAAGTGGGTTTGGACTACGCGTATGCACTCCAGATGATTCTTTTTGAACGCTCTAATGACTTACATAAATAGACGTAATTTGATTTTATTTTCCATTGAATAAAAGGCCAATTAGACGACATATGTCTCTGGTATTTGCATTATATTTATTGTTTCGATTTCTGAAAAGATAATAATTCTTACCTAATAACTCACTCAATATTTGATGAATTTTTGAATAATATGTTTCTTTATGTTTTACCGACGCATTAAGCATAATGTTTATTAATAATATATAGTTATTAAGATTTGTCTGACGAAAAAGTTCAAATCTTGCTCATTTTTGCCACCCTGATATCTGATGAAGATAAATCATGTCGAAAAGCGTGTTACTTCATGAACTTGGTAATTTTTACAAATTTTATGGACAATTCTAGTTTGTAAAGAGATTTTAGTATATCTATAAGTTATTATTCGGTGCTTGTAGTATAAATCTACAAGAGGTACTCCCAAAACTGATAAAGATAATATAGACCATAGATTGCGCTTTGATAACATCTATAAATAAAACAAAAATACTAAGACTAATACTGTACAGAGTTTGTTATCAATTAATGTTGTTTTCGTAGAATGCGACGGTTGTTGGTGTTTTTCGGTCACGTACGCCTTTGTTGCAAACGCACTACCGTCCTGTAGCTAAAAGGGGACTAACTGAAATATTAGTTATATTGTAAAGATTATAAATCTTGTAAAATTTGGGTGTCGTTTGTGGTTTAATTATTTATATATAACCAAGGTAATATATAAATAATTATAAGTTGAATTCAAGGAAGAAAAATAAAAAAATACTTGTTTGTTAAGCTTAAAGCTCTTATTACCATCTGGACTCACCGCTGGTAGTAAATGTATCGGAAGCAAGATGCTGCTGTATAAACATTTTAAGTTGGCTAGCTAATTGGCATTGGTCATGCCATCTCATTGTATTGTGGATTGTACAATTGTGGATTTTACATATAATAATAATATAACAACAAAGATATTATATTATGTATTGTTACAAAATATATGCCTTAGTAATTAGAACAAAAATACTTGTAACATGATATAAATACGAGAACAGCCTGTAGAATCAAAAGAGTCAAAACTAGACAGTTATTATATTAAGATTCTTGATTTTAGCATTTATCTGCAAAAATATTCGTTCTCTAGGTTTCTCAAAGAAGAACTAAATAAGGACAATTTTGGCAGTGTATGAATAAGATCCTATCTGTGTATGTTGATAGCTTAACGTTTTCGGCTACAGGGCTGCAGCGAGTGGTGCACAATTATTGATTCGTCCCTCCCAGCCCTTCCCGGGTAGCGACTATCTATCTGTATATATCTATGAATCCATATATAACTTGCTTCAGTTTGCGCCTCGGTAAATTTTAAGGAGATAGAACTGATAATACATTAAGATAAAACTTAAACCTAGTATGATATTTAACATTTGAAATCTTTATAAGACTTTTAAGCCTTAATTAGCACTGTACTTGACTGCATTGTCTTATTTTAGACAAACGAGTAGCGATACATACTTGGTTTAAAGTCTGAGTGTCGTATTATACGTGTTTTACTTCGTTTAATGTTATAACATTTACGATTTAATTGTCCTGAATACTCGTACAAGAGTATGTGATAGGGATAAGAGTCATTACATTCAATTTTTTGTTGCACTAATTCTACAGCTTTACTTGTACAAAAAACAATCTATTTTTCTGAACTTATGTCAATTACAGAAAGACATTCCGTTTTTATGTCTGTAATCAACTAATAGTGCCTAGTTTTGCGCGTGAATTCGTCTTCCAAATCACATTATTTCGCCGTAAGTAAAATATAGATAAGCCATGAAGTGTAGGTATTTAAAAGAACTTATAAAATTTTCGTTCATTTTAAGGAACGTTCTTACCTCGTTGTACATTTGCAAATTATTTGAAGTCCAGATAAAGTTATTGCCATGATACTAGTATATTCTCGTAAAAACAATAAAAGGAAATTACAGATTCAAAACATCTCACATGTAGCAATATGACAGCTTCTTTTTTATTTTAGTAAGTTACCACACTAACAACGATTCACATATCTTTATATGCGCTGTAGAAAAAACAAGGCTGCTCTAATTTAGTTAATTCTGCTCTAAAGAGCAGAGGAGAGAAATGTGACAGCCTTATTCTTTCACATTATGACAGCTAGAAATAGTGT